>JAOYSI010074279.1:0-17192 GCA_025775065.1 Hiodon alosoides | reverse complement strand
CACGACTGAGTTAAAATACCGCGTACACCTGTCCACACCTCTCCATAAACACAACTCATTTAAAATACAGTGTACACATGTCCACACCTCTCCATGAACACGACTGAGTTAAAATACCGCGTACACCTGTCCACACCTCTCCATAAACACGACTGAGTTAAAATACAGTGTACACCTGTCCACACCTCTCCATAAACACAACTCATTTAAAATACAGTGTACACCTGTCCACACCTCTCCATAAACACGACTGAGTTCAAATACAGTGTACACTTGTTCACACCTCTCAATAAACTCAACTAAGCATTTAAGATGAGAAACATAAACTGCGATTGGCAACTGACTCTCATACTAGAAGACAAATATGAGAGCAAGTGCGGTAAAGGAAGTATGGTAAAGGATCTGCGGTAAAGGAAGTGTGGTAAAGGAAGTGCGGTAAACGATCTGCGGTAAAGGAAATGTGGTAAAGGATCTGCGGTAAACGATATGCGGTAAAGGAAGTGCGGTAAACGATCTGTGGTAAAGAAAGTGTGGTAAAGGGAGTGCAGTAAACGATCTGTGGTAAAGGAAGTGTGGTAAAGGAAGTACGGTAAACGATCTGCGGTAAAGGAAGTGCAGTAAACAATCTGCGGTAAACGATCTGTGGTAAAGGAAGTGTGGTAAAGGAAGTGCGGTAAACGATCTGTGGTAAAGGAAGTGTGGTAAAGGAAGTACGGTAAACGATCTGCGGTAAAGGAAGTGCAGTAAAGGAAGTGCGATAAACGATCTGCGGTAAAGGAAGTGTGGTAAAGGAAGTGCGGTAAAGGAAGTGCGGTAAACGATCTGTGATAAAGGAAGTGTGGTAAAGGAAGTGCGGTAAACGATCTGCGGTAAAGGAAGTGTGGTAAAGGAAGTGCGGTAAACGATCTGCGGTAAAGGAAGTGTGGTAAAGGGAGTGCAGTAAACGATCTGTGGTAAAGGAAGTGTGGTAAAGGAAGTGTGGTAAAGGAAGTGGAATCTACCTCTCTGTTGCTCAGCAAGCCCTGGTAGTGCGTGTCGGGTGGGGGGCGGATTTTTAGCTCTGTCTCATAGGCCCCCTCTCCCCTGTTCTCCGCCCCGATAACCAGAAGCACCGGGTTCTCGTCCCCAATCAGCAGGCGATCTGTTCCCCTGTCAGAGAGGTCAAAAGGTCAGGAGTTTGGCTGACTTGCCAAAGAGCAGCTGTCTGATGGCTGTCTGAACACTGAACTGGTGGGTTGGGGTACCACTTGCAAGCTTGGCGTACACCTACAAAGAAAGGATAATTTTGCTACACCGACAAAGGGCTGGTTTCAGACACCAGACCATTTCAGACGTTTGCGTACCTTCTGTCAGTCTATTTATGTACCCTCTATTTTTAACAGCAGGAGTTGTTAAAAAACAGAGGAAGTTGGGGTGGTTTATGTGATGGGAGATTGGGAAAATATAGCCTTAAGCTAGTCTGATTTCCCATTGCTGATAAATGAACTAAGGCAAAAAAATAAAACAAATAAAACCTAGCCTTTGTTTGACAGAAAGGGGCTTCTAAAACTTTCAAGGTCAAGGTGCGCCTACCCATGAAATTAGACTCTTCTCAACATTACACTGCTTCCGTTATCATATTTCTTAGAAATTCCCCTTCGGGCTCTAACGTCCGGAACAGAGCCGGTGACCAATGCCTTTGGTGAGTGAGTTGTGGATTGTAGGAGGATGGGCAGAAAGTTGATACTCACGCCTTGGCGGTTAGCCTCAGGTCGGGGACACACATGTTGTCCTCGCCGCAGTCCAGGATGATTCGGGTCTGTAACAGACAGGGAGAGAAGGAAGAAGGCTGAGGAGGTCGGCCATTTTCCCGGCAGTCCAAAGCGAAAGAGACGGAGGAAAACGAGGGGAGTGTAATGGAGGTCAAAGCCCAACCTCGCCCAGTTCCTCTTGCCACACCTTGAAAATGTGGCAGAGAAAAAGTTGCAGTGGCTTTGGCCACCATTTAACCCCTTTTACGCCTCGTGTCAAATGATCAGCCCTCAAAAACTAAAATCCGTATTGGGTGTCAGCATCCCATCTGCTAGAGGGAGGCATCTTATCAACAGCATGCAGTTCCGTCTCTGAAATAAAAGGTGGCGCTAGTTTTGTGCCCTGTTGTTATGGACCCTGTTTGTGGCATCACCTGCGTGACTGCGGCCCTCTGTCCATGCAACACCGCCCCCGGGGAGTCCTCTAGGCTGTAGTTGAGAGCGATGAAGATGGGGCTCAGCTTGTCTTTGAACTCCGACTCTTCCTGGATAAAGGTGTGTGTGTGTGTGTGTGTGTGTGTGTGTGGGTGTGTGTGTGTGTGTGTGTGTGTGGGGGACATGTTCAGAATACATCACGTAGGTGTAGACCGAGTACACTTTCTGATCTGCTAACCAAAGGAACTAACAATGCGTAGCTTATACTGGCACTAATCAGAAAGGCCCGCTGGAGTCCACAGAGGCTCGCAGCTAGAGCAGGAAGTACAATACAGAACTGGACCTGAATCAATGCTTTCCATTAGTCTTTGAGGAGATTTATTGACCCCTTTTGAAAGTGGCAACTGGGCACTCTTTGAACAATGTTGCTTTGAGGAAGCAGTATGCAAAATGGCCTTTAGTCGGATGTAACACAAATATCCCGCTGTAAAATTTAGGGAGTATTGAATGATTAGTAACTTACCACTAGAGGGCAACAATAGCACAGGTGACTCTTCTGCTCAGTGGAAGACGCAGTACCACAGGTTTTAATACAATAATGTAACTGCAGCGTACACTGCAGCGAAGTGTGCCGACTCACCCGCAGGTATGCGGTCTGGTTCTTGCAGACCATGCCTTCAGCCACTTTAATGGTCCAGGAGAAGCTGTTTTGGGGCTGTTTGGACAACAAGAACAGGGTTCTTACGGCCATCTTCTGCTTCATCTTGTCCAGGTGGAGTTCAGCATTAAGGACTGGAGGGAAGAAAAAAAACTAAACACCTCAGATGTCACATAATGTCCTCACTACATTCTCAGAGTTATAACAGCCTTTGTTGAGTTAGCTGGGCTCAAGACGTTCCTCGGAATAATTACACGACGTGTGAAAATATCAGGCGGAGTGCTCGGCAGATTAATATCCAGATGTGTAGAATTTGAACTGTCAATGCGATCTCCAGCCGTACAATAAAGATATAACATAAAAATGTTTCCTAAGAGAAAAGTCCCGTTGAAGGAGTAGTTCCTTTTGATACTGATGCCACAAGGGAAACGCGTACCTATGTCCTCTGGAATTTGGTGACCAGACAGGCTGACGCATATCCGAATTGTGAAGCTGAGAATAAAATAGGGAGACAACACAGTAAATATAAAGAATGCCCCAAAAACATCAACGATATTCTGTCAAGACACAACATTTCCGCAGACACAAGACACAAGGCTCATACCAGGAGACCGCCGTGTCTGTTCCCGGAAGCTGACAGTGTTTGGCGTCTGGGTTCAGGAAGTCTGGGTAAAGGGAGAGATGGGTCTGGGCCCTGACCACTGCCTGAGCTCTGTCCAGGGAACACACAAGAACACACCGACTTTGTGCTACTTTGGTTTCGCCTCACACCATGCGGCCAATCGCGAGAGTACTTCATTCAATGTGATGAAAAGGGGCTTTGACACATGCTGATGCACTACAGGACAGCCAGGTCAAGCAGGAACACCAGATATAGTGAGATAGTGTAGTGCATGTAAGGTAGTGGTGGTAAAAATACAATGTCCGTTAACATGTAACATTGTCGGAACACAGTTGAGAAATGGTTGATCGGTCAGCCTTGTTGTGATCCACTGTCACCGTTTAAACACATTTTTGAACACATTTTTTTTGTTTTATTTGAGTCATTCTTTCCTACCGGTATATGGCGATCTTGCTGGCACCCCATGCCCCTACGATGAGATCTATGAACCAACAAAAAAAGAAATAAAGAGATAAGCTGTTAATTCCTTAGGAAAAAACACGGACACAGTTATACACTATAGTTGCTTAGCAACTTAGCAACTAATGGTACTTACATGTAATGCCCGTGTACTGTCATAAACAACGTATTTAGGAACAACAAACTGTAGTCAAAACAAGATAACACTCAGCTGTGCTGCTTTTATATTACCTCTGAGACAAAATGTAGGCTTGTTTGTATCTCATAATGCAAATGCAAATCAATGCACACGCACCCGTTAGAGAAAACTATGGCACGTTCTAGGTTTAATTCAAGGTCAAATAACAACAGTATATGTGCTTCAGTGCCTGATCGGGTTCACAGTGCATTGTTTTTGTCAACGTTTGGGCAAATTTGCCTCCCCTGTGGCTCAGTTGGTAAAGATGCTTGCCAGAGCGCACACTGAGACCTATGAGCTGGATTTCACAGGTCTGAATTCGGATCGAGAAATTTCCGGGAGGGTGGTTTTCTTGGAGCGGTGGTACACAATCGGCCCTGAGCTCTGCCCAGGCTGCGGTGGGAGGAAATCAGCATCGTGGAACAGCGTCTCCGGCTTCCCAGGTGCTGTCGAGGGGAATGAGCCCCTCATGCGGGCTGTTTAGTCTTCATTGTGAATAATTACTTTCTTTGAAAGTTTGTTCCTCTTTTTTCCTTTTGAAATCCCTCTAGCGCAAACCTGCAAGGCATAACTACAGTTGGCTATCTGTTATTTCTGCTATATGCTGCTTTGATCATTGGCCCTTGAGGGGTAGAAGAATCCTGGTTTGCTGGGGATGCAGAGGGTCATAAATATAAAAATACAAAAAAAAAATCATGTTATTAAACTGCAGAGGATCAAAGTGTTCGATTTTAGGAGGCATTGGAAATGAATGATTGCATGTTCACAGCAGACATGTTGATGTACAGCATGACCAGGACCCCTGACTTCCTCGTGTTAGGAAAAACATCAGGGGTGTGGCTATGATGAAGTGAGAGCTGGATGGGGGGGGGGTGGGCGGGAGACATCCTGACTGGGCTGTCGCTTTGAAGCCACTTTGTCTGGAGGCGGTGACCCGGAACGTCATTCGCCAGGGGAGGGTGAACAGGGCCCTTAAAAGCCGAGCCGCCGCACCACAAAAAGCTTTGCTGTGTAGAGGGCGGGCGGCCCAGTCTCACAGGGCTACTGCCTGAACCCTGACCACTTACAACCCTCTTCCGAGGCCGTAGTTCGGCGAGCAAAGACCCTACGCCTGGTGGACCAAGTGGACACCATCTTTCATCTTGTGAAAGTTAGATTTTTCCAAGAACGCATTGTAAGGATGAGTGACCCCAAGCTGTCGGCTCTTGGGGACATGCTCAAAGTCTTTTGACTGGAGGGCATGTTTTAAAATAGCACAATAGCTGGGCCAACTGAACTTTGAGCCGGTTGTAAAGGAAAACTAATTCACCTTCGTATGATCTCTAAACACAGGTCACTCACTGAGGCTTGTCCTCTCCGTGTGAAGCTATGAGGTTGCTTTGCAAGTCAGGGAACCACCCACTATTAACTGTGACCAATACTGATTCGGGAAATCACCCTCACATGTATAATGACACCATGTGACAGGCATTATTCCTTGTGAGTACTTATGGATAAAAGCTCTACACCTATGGGTAAATCGATACGCAAAGGCGCTGACAGAAGACAAGATCTCAGAACCACTATCTAGACCATCATTTATCCCAAGTACTTCTGTGCCAGAAACTACACTACTCCACCTTACCTGGGTACCCATTGCCGTCGATGTCTGTGCCCCCTCTCAGGGTGAAACCAAATGCAGCAGGGGCGCCCAGGGGCTGGAATGGGCTCTCAAGGACCTGGGTGTACTGGGGCAGTACTCCCTCCTTTTGTCCCATGAAGATGAACACTCGGCCGTTGACACCTGAAAATGGGGCTCCCACTGCAACATCTGACATAGAGAAGATAAATAGCGGGTCAGCTTTCTCCACAAGAGGTATACTTCTGCCTAACTTTCTCAAACGTACTCAGCCTTACCTGGGTATCTCACCCATCAATGCCTTGGATTTACCAATAATTCTGATAACACTAAATCGCTAATGACATTTCAGAAAGAGTTTGAGTTCACAGGGACTGGGTTAGAGCAACTGATACCTGATACATGTCTAATCGGAGAGCTGACTAAGACACAGTCTAATGAGGTGGAGGTTGGCCACCTGGTCTGAGTATGAATGAGGTGGAGGTTGGCCACCTGGTCTGTGAATGAATGAGGTGGAGGTTAGCCACCTGGTCTGTGAATGAATGAGGTGGAGGTTAGCCACCTGGTCTGAGAATAAATGAGGTTGAGGTTGACCACCTGGTCTGAGAAGGTTGGCTACCTGGTTTGACCATTGTAAATGGTCTAATGGACATTACTACTGGCAGACACGATCCTCACGGCCACCCCAAGGTGAACCTGCCTCACCGTTGAAGCCGTCGTGGTCGATGTCTCCCAGAGGGGCGATGGCACTGCCGAAGCGGCCGTAGACATCGTGGCCCGTCAGTACCTGGTTCGGCCTGGCTGAGAAGTCCCCTCGCCCCTGCTGCAGGTACACTGACACTTGTCCCACCTCGTGCAGCTTCTTAGACGACTGCCGTTCCATGAAGAGGGGGGCCCCAACGAGGATGTCATCCCGCCTGTGATCGGAACGGGACTCAAAAACGTTTTAATCAGAAGAAGCAGGTGATCCATCATTTGGTCATGATGCATATCGTAACGTAAGCGTAAAGATAGTGAGCATATTGGTCACTTTAAAACGGTGGTTTTATGTTACGTACACGAGAGAAATTAAATGGGGCTTACCCGTCATTGTTGATGTCGGTCACTGCCACAGTGTGGCCGAAGTACGAGGTGACCTAAAAAGCGAATGAGATGTATCGATCAGTACCCAGGGGCGGCCAAACCCTGCCTGACAGGTTTTAGAGTTAGCCTTGTGGTCATTTCATTTCCGAATAGGGACTTTAATGGAACAATTCTGTGACAGGAGAGGCTTAACACAGCATATACACCGCACTGTTCAGAATGACCAAATTACTGACCACACGCAGAGGAAAGTCAGCGCCAACTCAAAAAGAGATTCCTAAAGTAGTCTCACCTGTGAGCCATAGAATATGCGGAAAGCATGTAATGAATTCTTTGCATTTCCGTCGTAGATTTTTACCTATAAGCACAAATATCGACGTTAGGAATATGGTCATACACAACAGAATCTTACGTTGCCGTACAAAGTTCTGCTCTCACTTTGTCATCCAGCTAATTAGCATTAACAAGAGAGGGGCAACTGCATGACCAAAAATGAGTTCTGACAGGAAATCCTTACCGAACCGATATTGTTTTGGTCGTTGGGAACTCCAGCCACGTAGTCTGAAATAAAATATGTTAATTAAATATGTAAAAGGCTGAAAGAGGAAAACACATGGACAAAATATCCCCGTTTATTGCTTTTGTGAAGAAAATGGAACGTGCTTGAAAGTTTTGCCAAAGGCAGGCGGGGAAATGGGCAGTCACCTGCTGTGGCGTCACCTGTGAATTCTCCCGTGGCCACCGAGTAACCTAAAGAGGGGAACACAAGGTGCGTGAGGGGAACGCAGGGGAACGAACAAGTGTTTCGTGCACGAACAAGTGTGGCCAACTGAACGCGTCCCAGAACATTCTGGTATTGGGTGACAAAGCCCTGACGAGAGTCCGAGCGGCTCTTACCCTGGTACACGTCGTAATACCTTTCCTCCACGGAGGCTTGCCCCTTCACGTAGCGCATAGGGTTGGTTGACAGGCTGCTTTTGATGATTTCGTTTATGTTTGCCACAATTACCTGACCTGGACAGGAAAGGACAATGTGCCAAGCTGTCACTCGTTAAAGTGCGTAGGGATTCTTCCCAAAATGGCAGTTCCAAGGAAGATACTTCAGATACAAGCGCAATTATGATCGCTTGAATGGACCCACCCCCAAACTAAATATAATCTGTTCTGCATTTTCCACCACCAGGGGGCTCACACAACAACTAAAATGACAGGCTCACCAGCTGACGGCGTCCTGATAAGACTTCAGTTTTGCTCTAACAGAAAAACAAATGACCATTTACAAAAACGTGGCTCTCCTAATTGATTCGATTACCTTGGAAGTAGAAACCTCCGGGGGCGCCAAGCAAAACATTTCCATCCTTTTCCAAGAAAAATTGACAAGAAGAGCAGAGTTTTTTAGACTTCCGGGAGGAGAGGATTCCATAGTATCGAATTTAGAAATGAAGTATTTTAAAACAATATTGTTAAACTTTTTTTGTTATTAAATACCTGTTGCATTTATATAATCATTCATCAATAAGCAAAAGACCACCCAATGAGAGAAAAGAATTCACAGGACCTTTGTGATTTCTGAGCTAAATCCTGCTTCACAATATCGCCTGTCGCTTGCTGAAAAGAAAATTTAAACAGAAGTCACTGACGGGCAAAATAGACCTGGATGACAAGACAACCGCCGCACAGTGCTGTTCAATTGCGAGCATTGAAATTCAAATAAAACGTGTCGTGTGTACTCATCGAGCCCGACCCGACAGCGTACAACATGAGTGTCACGTCAGTGAAGGTCATGTGATCCATGCCCCGGTGGGTGCACATCGGCGTTCGAAGTGGTGAGAGGGCCGGGAACTACCGTATTTCTTGGCCTTGTAGATTTTGTCGACCAGAATGTCTTTACAGGGGGCGTATTCGGCCAGCTTCTCCGTCTGGATGTCCAGGAGCTGGCAGTTACCCACCGGCGTGTTTTCTGACTCCTCCGTCCCGTCGACGACATTCCAGTGGAAGAGTGGGGCGCATGCCTGGCCACAGGACAGAAGACGTCAGGACGTTTCCCAGCGAACCTCACTGCAGGAAGCTGCCATTTTTATTTATCTTTTTACAGCAGATGTCTGCGATTTTTGCAGTGACTTTGATGCTCCGGGATATTTGCTGAGGAAATTCATGTTGGCTACCTCCCTCAAGCGTATCACAGCAGTTGGGAACAGTGATGGAGGAAGCAAATGAAAAATGTTATAGATGGTAATAAGGGAACGTCACTTTTTGCTTTTTCAGATGAGAGCATCACAGCATTTACCAAGATCTGCCTGCCTCTGGATCGCACAGTAGCCCCCAGCCACTGGTGGGACTTGTAAGCTTGTAAGAGGAGTTTGGAGAAGGAATGTTGCTCATTGCCTATTAAAAAAGGACAAACAAAATTCAAAAACTGTTCCGGGATTTCTAAAGCTTGTGGACTAGAAGGGACGTGTGTGATATTGCACTAAATCAAATTAAAGTATAAATCCACCACATATTACTCATCCCTGCTCTGGCTTAAAGAGCCTTAGGGTACCAGTCATTTAAAGGTCATAAATGCATTTAGGTCAGCAGAATGCATTTTGTGTGGAGTCTGTCTGTCTGTCTGTCTGTTTGTTTGTCTGTCTGTGTGTGTGTGTGTGTGAGTGTGGCGTGCTTCACTATCTCTGTGTGTTATAACTCACACATTTGTCTTCACTCTATCTCACTTCCTCTTTCTGTCACTTTATTCTCAGTCTGTCTTTACCCTTCCCCACACAGTCTCTGTCTTTAACCTTCCCCACACAGTCTGTCTTTATCCTTCCCCACACAGTCTCTGTCTTTACCCTTCCCCACACAGTCTGTCTATCCTTCCCCACATAGTCTGTCTTTATCCTTCCCCACACAGTCTCTGTCTTTACCCTTCCCCACACAGTCTGTCTATCCTTCCCCACATAGTCTGTCTTTATCCTTCCCCACACAGTCTCTGTCTTTAACCTTCCCCACATAGTCTGTCTTTACCCTTCCCCACACAGTCTCTGTCTTTACCCTTCCCCACACAGTCTGTCTTTACCCTTCCCCACACAGTCTCTGTCTTTACCCTTCCCCAAACACCACTTCCAACGCAGGCCACATTTTGCCATCAGATTGTCATGACTACCCGGCTGCTTTACCTTTTCTATCAAAAGCCAAGGCTTCACAAGAGTCCACCTCCCGAGACCAGGAGCAGAGGAACACAGCGCCCCCTTCTGTCACTCCGGGCTGGCTTGTGTTGGCCTTTGGAGCCCCAACCACCACACTGACTCTAGGGTGAAACGGGACGTGATTAGGAGCACTCAGGCCCTTGCACTCAGGTGACAGTTGAAGCTGTTTAGTCATCTTTTTAGATACTAGAAGGTGAATGATGGAATATCAGCATGTTACACATGACACTAAAGCTCAGAATTGGTATAAATATCTTGGCAGGCTTTATAGCGACGAGCTGAGATGCAATTAGCAATTTCAGATTTGGGTTATTACTTTAAAAAATTAAACAATAATAATAAGTGCATAATTAAATAGACAAACTGTCAAAACCCTGTGCTTGACCGGTCACAGGATGAGAGGGTTGGGTAGCAGCCTCACCATTCGGTTTTTTTTGTGAGGTTTTGTTCTGTTTTTCCCCCATGTAACACACAACCAATACACTTTGTGTTTCATTCGTGTTCATGTTTTAAAAGATAGAAACAGTTCACTCCTCCAGCCCCCCCCCTCCCCCACCAAATGAAGTGGCATAATGATAATTAGACCATCATTTTCACCTAAACCAGTCTCCCTCTCTGAGGTATCGGCTGGAGAGGAATAGAGCTGGGGTTTATTATGATAGCAATAGAGTACGCCTGTGGGGAGTCAGTTTATCATGCAGAGAATTCCGGAAGGTTGGATCCTTTTTAAATACAATTTAATGAACAAGAGAAAAAAAACCCTATGGCTGAAGCCGACACCAGCGGTGAACGGCGAACCCGGTTGTAGAGTAGCAGCCGACGGTTCAGCACAAGCTTGTGGGACAATGGTGAAAATTCTGTTGGCCGAACCACCTGAAGACCAAGAAAAAAACGAGGACAGATGGGTCAAATCTGAGAGCTACGGTCAGATTGAGCCAGATCAGTGGTGAATGCCAAATAGGATTCTGGGGATTGACCAGCTGTGGATTGAGAGGTGAGTCCAGTGAAGGAATCCGCTGGAATGTAGCCCTAGGGAACAAGGGGACGTTGCTTGACGTCGCACTAAACCATTTTTTGTGTCGCTTAAGATTTCAGAGTGGCCTTCAGCTTCAGAGAGCTGGTACTCACGGTTTGTTGCCGAACTGATGAAAGTCCACGGAGAACCCAAAATAGCTCCCCTCGGGTCCAGTATACTGAGTGATATTGTCTGCGTCTAAGTTTAGTCCGCGAGCTGGATGGGAAAAGACGCACAGCAGGACCAAAGCCCAGGACAATGGAGAAAACCTCACCCCTTCCATCATTTTCGCCAACACGTTAATTTGTCTCTGGGTGGACTCTCCTAAATTCCCCTCAAATAGGGGAGTTGCAATTTCCCAGAACGACTTCCTGCTGTTATCTGGAGTGATTTCTGCCAGGCTCTGCGTGCGTTGAGTATGTTACCGTAGAACTGTGTCTTTTTGGAATGTAATGAGTCGACTACTGGATTGACCTCATATCGAGATGGTGGATCAACTAAATATAGTTGTATAATGTGTACTGTTTCCTGCAGATAAGCCTCAGCCTGAGCTAATTGCTGGCACTATCACTGAACATAGTGGATCTGACTATTTCGTTTTTCAGTTTCACTACTAGTGAAGTATGTATAACAAAATTTTACCAATGCTCTTAGTCCCTAAATGGGGGTTTAGTTCATGTTTAAACTTAAAATATTTTATGTTAAAAATACAAACAATATAGACAATAAACCTTTTGAAAATGTTAGAAAAATTAAACCCTTCTGTCAATCTTACCAGTTGCTAGAATATCCAATCATCCTCTCACACATTCCAATCAGAGCAATACAAAAATTAACTTTAATTATGCTTGAATACTTGAAATGAAGAAAAACTTTTTTTTTTCAGCCTTAAACTAACCCTTTCCTCAGTGACTGCACTGACTGCGGGTTTTAAAACAATTATCCCTGCGAAATATCTCCAAAAAGTCACCCTTTCCAAGAGCAATTATTTTGAAAATAACTAATGGACAAAATAATTTAGGTGACGTGGTGTTTTGAATAAAGTTTATTACACTTAGAGACATTAATGCATTGTAGAACGTAGAGGTTTAAAACAATATTCAACGTGTAAAAATAACAAAAATTCAGAAAAATGGAGATACAATCTTCTTCCAGAACTAGGACAATATATTATTATTGCAAATAATATTAGACCCTGACGTTGTGAGAAATTTGATTCCTTGACGGAAGGAATTGCCCAAGAAAGGAAGATAGCCACTGCTACGTCACTGAGTTCGTCCAATTCCAGTGGCCCACATAGGGAAGTGGAACAGCCCTGATAACAGAGCAGCCAGTACCCGAACGGACTGGTCCCAGGAGATTAACAATGCACATATAAATTCCCCCGTCAAGTGTCACCGGCGTTCAGCCACGCCGGAAGACTGTGGCAGGAAAGGGAAACGATCGCAGACCCAGGCTCTGCACCTCAGCCTCTTGTGGGCCGTCCTTACTGCCAGTGCCCCGAGGTCACGCCCGGCTGCCTTTAAATTTACACTCGGTCGGTGGATGACAGTGGATTCCGAGGTGACGCTTACGCCTCAGCACACATGACTTGAGCGGTGGCAAGACGGCACCGGGCGTGCCGGGAGTGCTTAAATATGTAAAACAAACACACAGCAGATGCCTATCATAAAAAATATATGTAAAACACAGTGGTGAACACAGACTTGCTGGTGTCCCTGAAGCTGGCTTGAAACAACAGGAATAATTATGCCCTCGCCACTTCTGGGTGAATGGTAATGTACCCGTAATCTGCCATGCTTTAACCACGCAGACATGGCTCGAGGTATGAGATGAACCCCATTGGTCCCGGTGACGTTGAGTCCCCGCCCACACTAGTCTGTCAATCTTCAGCGAGCGGCTAAACTACAGTAATTTCCCTCTGAACTGCCTTTGTGTGTAATGTTTACCCAGTAGCATTATCTCCAATCATTTGCTTTGCAGATGGCTTTATCCAGGGCCTATCTTGATAAAAAAGATAATCCTTTGTTTTTACCCTTTCATACGGATGGATTTTTACTGACCATTTGCTGTAATTATTCAAGTTAAGCACCTTGTGGAAGAAAGCTGGCATCGTTCAGCTTAAAAGGATATTGTCAGCTCCTCTTAGATTTGACCTTGCAGAAATATAGTCACAACCCTATACTCGAACCTCCTTGCTACGCTGCTAATTAAACTGAAGGATTCGAGAAGGTTTTTTAGAATGTGTGAAGTTCCAGCTGGAATTGAACCAATTATCTCTGAGCAAAAGAGAATAGAGTAGATTTGTGTGAGGAGGGGGATGTTCAAAAAGGGAGTCAATAGAGAGCGAAATGGCCACGGTCACTCTGCCGTCATGCCAGCTTTCGCGGGTAAGGTAGGGGTTCTGGATGCCTCCCCTTGGGTCGGCTGGCTACCCGCACTGGGGGCTGGGCGAGGGCTTCAGGAAGGTCCTCCTGAACTCCGCCAGCCAGTCGCTGGCAGAGCCCCAGCGGGGGTACAGCACCAGGTCATGCAGCACGCCAGCCAGCGCCGCCCCCGCCAGTGGTCCCGCCCAATACACCTGCGGAGGCCAGACACAGTTCAGTGTGTGTGTGTGTGTGTGGGACATGTGTCTTCCCCCTTTCAACATTATCAGTGTCCTTTTGTCCCTGGTCCCTTGGTTTTTCCAAGTCCATTAGCCCAGCACAACACCTTAGTTTTTTGTTTTTTATCTCATCCAGAATGATGACTGGAATTTTTTACGAAGACAATTTGGGTTAAGTAAAATGTGATGCGCTAAATGTGCTTACATGCTCAGGTCTAATGCAAGGAAAACCTGAAAAAACAAACTTTGAATAGGTATTGTAAGGAGAGTGAGAAGGGGATATGACCTCACCCAGTGGTGGTGGAAGTTTAGAGCCAACATGGCTGGGCCAAAGGACCTTGCCGGATTCATCCCGCATCCGGTGAACCCCATCTGGAGAAGACAGAGAGGAGAGAGAGCGAGGTGACATCACTGGAAAAGTGGAAAACACCCGAGGCACGGAGGTGAGTGGCAGCTTTACACTCAGGTGTACACTAAGCAATGGCCATCCTCTGTAGACCAAAAAAGGCCAAAGCCAATCCTCACCGCAACCAGGTGGCCGAGAGTGACTGACAGGCCGACCGTGGCGGGACCCAGCAGAGGACAGGGCGGGTCGTGCGGGTCGGGAGAACTGGGCTTGACTGTGACGAAGACGCACAGCACCAACTGAAAGGTCACAGCCATTTCTACGGCAAAGGCCTGATAGGAGGAGACTCCTGCGGCGATCTGGAGGAAGGCAAAGGAGAAGTTTATGGTTGTTGTTGTAGTATCTTAACAATCTTTGTTGGTAGAACTTGACTTGACAAGAAGGCTATACATTCTTCACTTGCCCTGAATTTCCAGCTGTATTAACAGCCGATTTGTCTAAATACTTTTCACCCATGATAAAGGTCTGCTAAACAAATAAAAACGGCATATTTTTAGACATTTATCAAGGCAATACAATCATCATCCGTCTTTTCTTCTAAACTATGATACAGCCGTGGATATTCCTCGATAGTCTTTATGAAATCGAAGAGAACCTTTCCGTTTTCCCCCTCGATATTAGTTATGAGCAGCGAGAGGATATCAGTTCCCTGAGACGCTGACCCGTGTTAAAACCGAGGAGTTCAACTGAGCGTCACTCACCTCATTCACGCCCACCGGGCCGCAGAGGGGCTGGGGCGCCACCCCGAGCAGGAGGGCGCAGGCGCAGGAGGCCCCCAGCAGCTGAGCTCCCACGTAGAGGACCGCACGCCAGAGACTGACCCGCAGCCCAGCCAGGAGCGCCAGGGTAACGGCGGGGTTCAGGTGGACACCCACCGAGGAGGCCGGCCCCAGGCACAGCGAGGCCAGGGCAATGGAGGCCCCGAAGGCGAGGGAGACCAGCATCAGGTCGGGAGGACGGCAGTCGGGTGCGGCCCGCGGCGCGGTGGCGGGCGCCAGGCCGGCGAACACGAGGAAGGCGGTGCCGGCGAACTCGCAAAGGACGTCGCGGAGGAAGGCGAGGGTCCACAGGTCCCTCAGCAGCTGCATGTTGGTACCTCTCGGCACTGTGCTTGGGTCAGGATAAAGTCGTCTTCAACCCACTGTCACTACCTGCAAAGCAAATAGTCCAACTGCAGCGCGCACGCACTTATAGGGCATCATGACTTTGTGACGCAAAGCGCCAAGGAGGGGCCTCTGTTGTTGCATTTCTGCAGATTCATTTCCAGGGACCTCAGAAAGGGGTGGCATTGTAATAAGGGGGGAGTCTCATCAAGAGCGTGCGTTGGCCTCTCCTGCGTGCTCTCAGGTTCCTATCGGTAAATGTCGGACGGTGTCCCTTTACCTGCGTTGTGGATTTGCCCGCCACTAATGAAAACCTGCTTGTTTTCAGTGTCTCCCCGCACAGCCATACATCCCTCTGATGAGGACCGCCCTCTGCCTCCCTCAGTCCCTAACACTAACAGCATCAAAAACATAGCATCATAGGATACAGAGATGTCAGATTTCTAACAAGGGTACACCCCAGTGTTTTAGCGCAATTGATTGGCTTCAGGGATGGCTAATATTTTGTGTCAAAACCAAATATTAATGAGATTTTTTGTGAAATTGTGTAGAAGTGTCTTTTGTGACAACTATGAGAAGCTAGAAAGAGAGATGTGGGCCAGTTTTTTATCTAAAATTTGTAGCCTAAGATGAAATTCCACCTTCAGCCTCTTTATAGGCCTTCTTCTCAGAGTGTTTTTCCAACACAACAAAACAGCCGGGTGGGACACATTTATCACACTAGAAGGTGATAAGAGCTCTCTTTCACCAGCAGAGTGAGACAAGGGACTGATGAGCCGGCCGAGGTCAGGGAGTGGGAGGGGAAGTGGCGGGGGGGGGGGTCACTAAACGGCAGCCGAAGGTCGACAGTGACAATGGTGGCACAGTTCGCAGGCGAGATGCGGAGGCCGCGGTGGCCCAGGAAGGTCACGCGAAAGACAGCAGCGGCTGGTGGAACGCTAATGTTCCTGTGGTCGGAGGGCCTATGGATGTCAGTGGGGTGTTAGCCTATGGACGTCGGAGGGGATGTTAGCCCATGGACATTGGAGGGGGCCTTGGTGTTTGGATGTTGGAGGGGGCTTTTATAAATGGATGTCAGAGGGGTGTTAGCCTATGGACGTTGGAGGGGATGTTAGCCCATGGACATTGGAGGGGGCCTTGGTGTTTGGATGTTGGAGGGGGCTTTTATAAATGGATGTCAGAGGGGTGTTAGCCTATGGACGTCGGAGGGGATGTTAGCCCATGGACATTGGAGGGGGCCTTGGCGTTTGGATGTTGGAGGGGGCTTTCATAAACGGATGTCGGAAGGGTGTTGGCATATGGACGTTGGAGGAAGCGTTGAGTAATGGCCTTCATGGGGAGACCACCCCCCTACGGTGAGAGAAATGAGGAGCCCCGGGCTCACCGGCAGCAGGGGAGTGCAAGCAACACCCCTCAGGCAGGTAGTCTTCCCACCACCCTAAAACCATAACATCTTTCATCAATACAGCATGCCAAACACAATCACATTTAACAGCTTTTATGGAGGTTATCTTTTTTAATGGAACTGGGACAGATAGTCAATCCATAATTAAATATAAACACATTGCTTTTCATTTGGCAATGCTGCAAAGGCATCGAGAATCCAGCACCAGGAGCTCTGGTACCTAGTTCTGATTAAGGTCTGCCGGTGCTGGGAAAACTCATCTGAGAGAGGCGTCGTAATCACTCCCTGGCGCACAGTGGCCAGGAGCCACTCATATAATACATAACATATAACAGCTCAGATGGCCACCTACCCCAACACCAACAAGCCTGGAGAGGAATGCACTTTCACAAGGTTCAGAGGAAGAGGCTGCCTAATCAAAAAAAGCCCCTCCCTTTAAATAATAGATGGTGTTATAGAACTGGGTATGACCCTCAGGGGCAGCAGTAGCGGCTCGTTGTCATCCCGACTCGAAATGAGAATGATCTCACTCCGTCTTCCCGCTTGTAAATCACATGTTAATTGAGAGAGATCTTGTAACCTACAGATACTGCAGCGGGAACAAGAGATTGCACACCCCACCCCGATTATATAAAAAAAAATTTTTAATCAAAAAATTTTAATCAAAATTTTAAAAAATCGAAATAA
>JAOYSI010074278.1:0-11770 GCA_025775065.1 Hiodon alosoides | reverse complement strand
GGAGTAGGAGACTAAGGACAATTCAAAGTGAATCTGGAATAAGGTCTTTCAGAAGTACCAATCCGTTGAGGGATAATGGAACATTTCTAAAGCACTGAAAATCCACGAGCAAGTCCATTATGAAGAAATGCAGAGAATTTGCCTAACTTTGAATCTGTCTGGAAAACGCCGTTCTCAAACACTGACCATCCGGGCCAGAAGGGGGCAGTATTCCGGGAGGCCACCCAGAGGCCTACGGCCAATCTCAAGTTAAAGTTCCTCACCTGAGACGGGAGGCACTGTGCACTTGGTAACAATAGCCCAGGCGCTTTACAAAACTCATGGCTGTATTTACTATAGGTTCCGTAGGTGCCTCGAACAAATATTGACTCACAAGGGTGTAAATTTATGCAGTTAATTTATTCCTGCTCTATATTTGTCCAAGGGGGTGGTTGAACACTTTCGACAGCCTCTGTATGTATATGCGTTTCAACCAAAACACAAAAAATAATTTCAGTCATTCATTTTTTTGGGATGAAATTTGTAGGAAGATCATGTCAGAGAGAATACAAGATAAACCAACGGTTCAGGGACGTGCAGAGAGTTCCTCAGGGGCAGGGGCTCAAATGCAAAAAAGGGATATCTGTCACCCCAGAGCTAATTTTAATAACAACTACATATTCTGATCATTATCACCCTGGTAGATATTGTAAACAGACTGTATGGTCACAATAATAAATATGAGACTACTAACATAACTTAATGCTATCTTATTTTTACATTGATAGAAATAAATACGTCAAAAAGGCAACCTTTAGTGGAGAGATGAATCCAAAGAATCCTTAAAGGAAAATCGAAACATTACGAAATAAAAAAAACTACTGTATCACCCTCTGGACAGATTATTACACATTATGATAAACTATACACAAATGTACTGTAGTGACATGCCCACTGTATGGGGTCACTAAAACTATCAATTACTTTGATTTCAATAAAACATAACAGCTTGATTAAGCACAGAGAAAGAAAAATAAATGCAGAGTAACTTATGAAAAAGTGTGAGATCATTTTCACTGCAGCACTGCTTGCTAAACTGGATTTTTTAGTCTCATAGTTCCTTCTGTTGAACCGTCTGTTGAAGGATGTTGATGACTTCCTCTTTGTTAATCGGTTCTCTGCGCCTCTTCTCTCTCTCCCTCCTCAGCAACATGCATCTCTGGCTGGTCTTCTCTGCCTTCTAAATTTCATTTTAAATAGATGAATTGAGATTTCAATGAATATATCACAATTACTTCCTATTATTAGGAATTTGCCTATTTTGTTAGGCTATATTAGGCAACAGGACAAACTTTACCGTATCAGTTAACACTGCCTCTTTAATTTTCTACGGCCTCTGTTTGTTTGGAATCTTGCCTTTATTGACTTTATAACATATAAAATGCTGCTAATATTATGATATGGTTATGATAAGGTGCCTCTCTGTCAGCAGAGTCTGAAGCAAGACGCAACACATAGCAACGCGATGGCTTCATGGCAACGCCACAGCCTGTCTGAAGGCAGAGACAAGGGCAAATAAACAGGAACATTCTCCGACTTTCTTGAGATTCATTTGCTACCGTTTTGTGCATGTTTTCATGTTCAATTTAACTCAAATGCATTTTTACGCAGTATAACTGTTCATTAATTAATGTTGAGAGGGGCACTTTTGACTTGGAAAAAGGGCATGGGCTCGAGCCCCCAGAGCCCCTCCCTCTGCACGTCACTGTGAAATGGTTACCACGCAGGCGATTTCACGGAGCTGCTCGAGGTGGAGCAAAGTTTTCGCCGCTTTTTAATGGATCGGTGAAATAGACCCTACCCCAGACACTCCCATTCACTGATATTCAATTGCCATGTAAAACTGGACCATACTGATTCACTAAAGGTGGCGGCGGCCTCGCCCTACGCTTTAGCTGAAGTGAGCAGTTACTCAACTAAAGCTGAAATTGGTTCATTACAGTATAATGGATTGACTGCTATTCAAACCCTCCTCCAGTACCACTCGGTTCAAACCTGTGTTGGTACGGAATCCGAGAGGCACAAAGCAACAGCAAAACATCTTGTTATAGGTTGTCAATCTTCTGAGGAGGGAGGTTTTGAACGTCACAACGTACCTGCTTTGAGCCAATCAAACGTAGGAGGTCGGTTTTGATCGATGGTGCTGTGGTAGTGAAGCAATGTGGTGGTGTTTGAGTGGGCGCCTAGAGTATTACTTTCGTTTAAAAACACTATTCTTCTTTTAATGGAACGGAAGTACGCCAAATGTAACTGAAAGATCAATAGGAAAATGAAATTGAAAGATTATTTGCCCGACATTTAACTAAATTAATGTATTGACATTTTACATTTATAAATTGTGAAATTAACGTATGAATTTAATATTTAATTTTCTTACAATTAGAACGCTCCATGATATTAATATTGTGATGGAAATTATTGCTTATTTTGGCAGATATGTTCTCCCACGATACGGCCAGTTCACTTATGGTGTAAAAATCAACCCGCAACTACAAAATTACAAAACAACTTAACATTAGATTACACTACCGCGATTACACTAACTAGTGGGCTAACAATAAGCGGTCAAAATGTTCAATGTGTATTTTTTATTGATTGAATAGTTAGGGAAACATTAACTGGGAATTGTTTTATTTATTTATTAAAACTTAGAATCAAAATCAAATAAGAAACTTTAGATTTTCATCCATAGCCACCTAATACTTAATCCTTGAAGATGACAGTTCAATTTCTGATTTCTCTCTTTGATTCTGGAGTATGGTATTGAAAATCAACCTATTTTGTACTTGTCAGATTTGCATAAAAGGAATGCTTGAAGTACGCCTTAATTTGCATATCATTTATCCGACAAAAATAATAATTTCCGATGCAGAAAACTTACTTCCGGCAAGACATTTGCGGTGGTACCTAGTTAAGATTGACTGGCACTGCAGTGTTTGCTGCGCTTACTTCCACTGAATGCCATGCCACATTACACACTGTTAAGCTTGATTGGATGGATATTGATACAATGGAAAATAACACTGTCTGGCGATGATGTGGGTGGGGTCAGTAGAATGGCTCCACGCCGGAGACGCACGGTAATTCTTAAAAATAAAAATCTTAAAATGTTAACAACGTCACAATCGCCATGTTTATGGGGCGCTGAAAGTAAAGATGTTAGATGTGAGACTTTTTAAACTCTAACTTCAACGTGCCCACGGACATCTCAAGACCAGGACAGTCGCCAACTACAATGCAACAAGAGGACCCACATGAACACTTCTGATCCAGACATCCTCATGGATTTAGAAATTATCCTACTGGCGCAGTGTGATTTTATTATTAAAATAAAATATTTAAAATATTTCGCTTCAACCTTTCAAAAGCGCGAAAGGAGGTCAATTCCCTTCATTCAACCCCATGAAAACATTTTGTCATCTCTGCCGAGTTGAACCAAACTCATGGCGATTTTGTACAAAGGTTTTCACGTTTTTAAATGCTAAAGTTCTTTTTTTTTCTTGAGAAAATAAGACATTTTTGGACTAGTATGACATGCGACTGTTACTGCAGCCAGTCGCACTGAATACCATTGTTACCGCAGAGTTAGCATTGAAAGTGCTTTATTAAAGTTTCCAGGCACATACAAGGGTGATGATATATATATAGATAATTACATGCCCAGTGAAGACCGGTCTTTTCTCTGTAGCTTTGCTTCTCAGCTGTGAAGAACTGGTTTGCAGATATTTTCACTACTAAGGACATCCTGCATCTGGTCTTCCACAGTTTGGTATTAACTTTGCTAATTATCAATCAATACAACTCCTTCAAAACAGACACATTATCTTTCAAATACAATACCCAAATGTACTATCTTCTTTGGATCTGTAACAATGAATAAAAACAAATTAATCATCTTCATCGCACATAACTTATAGGACACACTTAACTTGTGACAAAACAATAGTTCATACAGGAAGTCAATTTCCATTAAATATTCCATTATTTGCCAAAATGTTTTACCTCGACCTATGACGTGTTTTACAGGATAATGACAGTATAACGTACCCACCATACATACATAATAACATTGTACCCAATAATAAATGCATTATATGTTTGATTATTTAGCAGTATGTAGCAGCTTAGACGGGCCTAAAAGCCTCATGTTTCACTATAGTTTGATTAAACTACAATATTTGTATACACTGTAGCAAGCCAGGGTCTGGAGGTGGTCAGACAAAGGGAGAGCTAGTGTACGGCCGTCATTTCATTTTTTAGCAAAGAAATCAACAAAAAATAAAACGGAAAAGGAATAAATGAAACAAAAAAACAAATAAATAAAAAAAAGTTTCAGTTTAATCAACAATAAAGATCACAAGTATCTCTCTATGTAACTCCGCTTCCTGGCTTAAAGTCTTCATGTCTGGCACCTGGATGTGGTCTTGTCACATCATAGAAACTTGTCTAGTCCCTAACAGCGTGCATGGTTCCACAGGCTGCGTGCTACACATTCATTCACACCGATGACACAATATTTGTAAGAGGCTTTATGTGAAATTCATCTAACCTAATCGTACTAAAATATATTTTCCGATGCATTTCTACCAGGTGAAATGTTTGTTTGTCTTGCTGGGTAAAAGACAATGACAACCCTACATTCAGATTGACGCCTGTCGGACTGCAGCGTTCGAGGATTGGGCAGGAATCCTCACCTGATGTTAGGTGTTCACCGTTTTACGGCTACAATTCTGGCCTGCAGACTTGCGGCCCGTAACCTCGGATCGCCCTCCCCCACACTGTAACAGGAACTCTCTCCCAGCTAAACGTTCCTCAGGGGGCACACGTGCGTGAGGAAGACGTTGATGGCATTCTTGATGATGGCAGGGGGCGGGTGCAGCGCGTGAGGCAGGCGGTGGGCCAGGGTCATCTCCCAGGCGTCCACCAGGACCACGTCCAGGCCACTGAACATGGCACGCAGCACGGCATCCAGCTGGTGAGAGTACCAATCGCTGTTGTACAGGCTGACCTCGGGGTCCAGGGCCTGGGGGTTGGGCGTGCGCAGCACCACCAGCGTCTCAGGGGCGCGCTCCAGCAGGTTCAGAACGGCGGCCCGGATGGCTCGCAAGCGCCGCAGGTACACCTCCACGGCAAAGGTGCTGAAGTGCGACCACACGCTCACCACCACAACCGTGTCCGGGCCTCCCTCCAGGGCTTCCAGCTCGCTGGCCACGTAGCGCAGCTGGCTGGAGGACACCGTGGAGAAGCGAATGGGCGGTCCGTGGCAGCGGTACATCAACAGGATGCGGTGGACCATGTCCACGGACATGAAGGGGCCCACGTTCTTCGGGCTGCGCAGCTTAAACTCATTCAGTCCTGAGACAGGAAACGGGAGACGGGTTAAAAAAAATCCTCTCCGGCCAACGAAAAACGTGACATGTCGCTACCGTGAACCGTGAAATCAGGAGACGTTCATGTTTTTTTAATAAGGCAGACCAAACACGAGCATTGTGGGACAGGTATGCAGCCTCACCTGGGATCAGCGTACTGAGGTACTCGTACCACTGCCTCACCGTGGAGTCCCCGAACATGTACACCTCCTTCCCCCGCAGACACTCTGCAACCCCCGCCGTGCCGTTGAACTGCCGAACGGGCGTCTTGCCCAGCGACCGCCATGCGTCCCCGTAGTAAAAACCCGAGGGCACCAACGTGGCTGCCTCGCCAGTTTTCTTTGCCTCTGCCGTTTCTGCCAGGAAATGAGGCCGGAGACATAAGCTGACCAAAAGCACCGGTGGAAGTGGAAACAATGCACCTAATCATTGGGTCAATGACTGCAGACTCACTCCTGGTACAAGTAGGTGGATTCATTATTAATAAATCCCCTAAGGTGGGGGGGGGGGGGGGATACTTAGCGTTGGATCACATTTAGTCAGCAAGGATTTTGTCATGAGATAGGAAGGGCTTTTTTCACTACATCAAATTCAATACTTAAATTATTTAAAAAAGTTAATAGTTGACTTAATGTCATTAGTGCATCTGAGAGAGTTATTTGTTGGTTTTTGTGAAAGAGAAAGAGACTTTGACATTAAAATAGTTAATAGTTAATAGATGTGTAAAGGTTTTAACTCGGAGTTGCTTTCAAATGTAATTTCTTTAATTGATTGACAAATTAGATTATTTAAAGAAATGCTCAGCCAT
Source organism: Hiodon alosoides (assembly GCA_025775065.1). Classification (NCBI taxonomy): domain Eukaryota; kingdom Metazoa; phylum Chordata; class Actinopteri; order Hiodontiformes; family Hiodontidae; genus Hiodon; species Hiodon alosoides. Next base: position 5,554 of record JAOYSI010074278.1, on the reverse strand, counting down.
GCCCATTTAGATCCCGATTTAAACCTCTCTGGTGTGAAAGCTAAAGGGAGAAATGTCTGTGGTTGTAGTACCTGGTTTTAGTAAATTACCCTTTGATCCTTTTTACTTGTTCTGGTGTATTTCATTACCATTCCGGTAATGAAAAAGGCTATTTATGTCATTTTTTAACAGTCTGAAGCAGGATTGATTATACCGGTGTGATCGGATCTACTACCAATGCCTTGACTTGATTAGTCGGTACGTGTAGCTTTGCCTTGCCTTGAGTTCGTTACTAGCCACTTAGCTGATGGAAGGTACATGTCATTGCCAATGATTTAAGATCATCAGCGACAGCTGTTGAAGACAATGCACCCCATCACTGCTTCGTTTGGGAAGATCAATGGAGGACTTAGTTCAGCTCAACACTGACATGGATGTAAAAGTTGACAGAGCAGCGCTAGACAGTCTGTCTGGCTAGATCAATCCTGCTTCAGACTGATGTTAGGACCACCCACTCAATTAATATACGGACACAGAAATACATACATACATACATAAATAAATAAATAAATAAATAAATAAAAATGACATAAATAGCCCTTTTCATTACCAAAACGTATTATTTTTTTCCATTTATTTATGCATTTAATTATTTATTTCTACATTTATGCTTTACTTTTTTGTTCTCCATACATACACAGCATAGCATTCCCATTGTACCATAAACACGGGTACTGTTTTAGCCATTGCGGTTGGAAGTTATTTATTTTTAACCTCCCTATCTCCTCTCTTTCGTCACTCTGTCTTTTAAAATGATTGGATATAGACCGCTTCACGTTCGCGCTTTAACACTGGTGTTTTATCATCTATGCGCCACGCGCGTACATAGCCGATGAACGCACAGCCGGAGAAAGCACAGGTAGGGAGGGGCGGATCGAACCTGATTGGTTAACAGAGTACATGTGCCAGACAGGTAACAAAACAACCTGAACATTATGCACTCGCACCAATGAGACCGTGTGAAATTTTAACTCGCACATTCTCAAAAAAGGACCGCATTTGCGACAATTTCGGTCGCAGCCAAGAGCCCTGCTATATAATGCAGCTATAATAATACAGACTAGCTCAATATTAAAAATATCCTTAAATTTATACATAATAGTTTGCTTTGGTTCTTCCCGTCCAACATAAAAGCCAGGAATTTCCATTTCATTTGGTGAGACTGGGTGTTAAGCTCGTATGTTAATCTCGTGATCACAGAGCTGCGCGGAGCCTGAACGCTTGATCTCCAACCTTTGCTCTCTGGCAGCACAGTCACACGGTCCGGTCCCGAAGCGCGAATGCGAACCTTGATGTTAACGCCGCTGAAATGAAGAAGACGGGTGGCGTTTCAGAGACCAAGCAAGCCAAACACTGTCAATCCAAAACACAGCTGCCAGTAGTTCATTACTGCTAAAATACAGATTACACCAAGCTTCCTGCACGATATTCCATCAGCCTGCAAGTATCGCAGTTAAGTTAATGAAAGGTAAAACCCACGCCATTCATTGGTTTTGATTTTTTTACCAAGATCTATTATACCTTGGCATCATAAACTGAGATTTCACATACTAGTGCGTTGATCCTTAATGACAACGGAGACAATCAAATTAGGAGGGAAGGGCTGGCTGTTTTTCCTTCCGCCATTTCATCCATAGCAGATTGAATTATGGCAAAACAAAGCAATCTGGACTTGCACAGACTGAGTTTCTTCCGTGCATTATTCTTCTATCCAATTGACCTCATTAGATACACTTCCCTTGCATATGTGCATAACCCCAGTGCAGGTTAGGAATCAGGTTATCTTCATTTTATGTTTTATTTTAGAACTGATACTGACTACATAACTAATGAAACAGTTGTCTAAATCAGACTGGTGCGAGAACAGATTGAAACACGTCCGATTCTGATTGGCTGGCGCTCGTACTCACTTCCCGGAGCTAACATACAGCTCTGATCACACCTGCCCCGCTGCCCTGCCCTCTGACCCTAAAGCTCCCTGTGTGTTTTACAGACCATTACCTTTGGAAAAACAGCTCCTCCTTTTTGGTGAGCAGGTTTTTCTGGTAGCCGCCCTTGGCATGGTTGACCCGGTGTTCGCAGGTCAGCAGCTTGGGCTTGTAGCAGAACCAGGGCTCCCCGGTGAAGCGGTTGCTGTAGTTACAGCGCGGCTGATTGAGGGGCAGGCATAGGTTGCAGACTGTGGTCTCTGAGAAGTCCTTGGAGCGGAAGAGGCTCTTGAAAAAGACGCGGTCAGGGTGCTCCTCCCGCAGCCGCCTCAGCACCTGCACGGCCTCGCTGGGGTGCACGAGGGTCACCTCCACCTGCGCGGGCCCCGGCCACGGCAGCCAGAAGCGCACCGTATAGAAGCCGTTCTGGTGGTCCGTCACGCGCCCCGCCACGCCGGCTTTCAGCTCGGGGGAGTGCAGCCGGGCGAGGAGGAAGTCCCCGCCGCGCCTCTTTGGGCGGTTCTGAAAGTCGCGCATGTGCACCCGCGCCTCCAGCCGCCCGCCCACGTGCCAGCCGCTGGACGCCGGCGCCGGCAGGACCACGAAGAAGCTGCGGGCAGGATCGCTGCTCTGGCGCAGGGGGACGGGCAAGCTCCACGCCGGCTCCGGCCAGGCGATGGAGTCCAGCAGGTGGCGCTCCTCGGCAGCCTCCTCCGGGGTCAGCATCGCCCCCGGGGAACCGCAGTAGCTCCAGTTGCGGTCCAGTGGCTCCCGGTCCCCAGGCTTAAAGGTGCTGTCGATTCTGCTCTGGAGCTGGTACAGTGCGGCCACAGTCTTACAACTAAACTTCTGCCGGGGGGGACAGAGAAACAGGTTACCTGGGGACAACACTCGTGGATTACATATCTCCAGAGCAGATGCATTGCATTTCAGAGTGACTTGCAGCAAGTGCACATAGTCAAGGAAGCAACACAACTTTTATAACAACACACCAGACGAGCGAGCGTTCAACGGTAAGATTGTGTGTGTGCACATCTCTGCTGACGTTACTGACGCCTATGGCTTTTGGAATCTTCTTTGGTAACAATCATAGCGACTAGGGGGACGCCTCACCTCCAGGCTCTGGATGTTGCGCAGCAGAAAGACGAGGCCCGACAGCACCAGCAGCAGGAATATGGGGCCAAACTTGAACAGATTTCCCCACATGGTCTTTGTCATCCAGGCCTTCCCTGGCCATATTCCAGGCGTAGTCTCACAGCCCGCCGACCCTGTGGTCCTGGCACACTGTGGCTAAAGGCTCTGACGGCATCCGGGGAGAGGGGAGGACTGCAACTCGGTGAGAGAAGCTGGAGGAGGAGACACAAAGGTGAGCCGTGAGGGGCCAGTTTACTGTGGAATCCGCTCCCTTTTCTTTGTCCAGCGCCTCCGACGCTCACACAATTCAGAATCTCCGGGAAACGACAGAGGCAAGCGTGATGTACAGGGTGGCCAGAAGTCAATAAAACCAGAAGCATTCCGATTTACAGGTGCACGTCCTGTGTCCCCAAAGATCCGCGCTGTTTGTCCATTTATTGTGATGACAATCATAAAAGGCAATAATACTGATCCTAGAACCTGTGCTTACAGGCTACCAGCAACGATAGAATCTGAGTCAGGGCCATCCTCAACAAAACCACTGAAAACTGAAAACACTGCAGATAGGTAAAATATGCAGCCTTGTTGCGCCCACTGGCTTCCTGTTTTCAACACAGCATACTTCTGTCGACGTTTCAGTATAACCGTTTTGGGAGATTGCCATGTCAACAGATAGAACCATAAAGAGACATCCCTGGTGCTTCCCTCGCGTATGTGCCGATAAAGGACCCCGGCCAGCTTTTAACCTGAGCGAAGACAGTTTTCTTCCACAGTACCAAAGAGACTGGGGAAAATGCTAGCCGTTGATCCCTGCTTCTTTGCACCGCAGAACATCCTTCAGCAATGAAGTTTAACTCTCCAGCTCCCTGAAGTTTATCACCTGTCATATGTGAGATAAAACTAGGCACGACATTGTACCCCGAATTCAGCAATCACTTAAAAATGCGTAGTGACTAATAGCGAATATCGAACTAGCATAGGCGTTTTGCCTAAACCTGAGCAGGGAAGTAAAACATTAAACTCACCCCATGTACACGGATACTGTATTTCCCATACCACCTTCGTGTTAAATTGGTATCATATTCGGAACAGCAAGGTCTTTCGTCATTTCTAGGAACCTCGTAACTATACAAAAATGAGCTTTGCGAGCATAAAACGCACTGTAGTTTCAATTGTTCGTAATATCTATTTACCACTCCGGTCGGAATAATGATTTTGTTTGTTTTCTAGTGATATAGTATTCCGTTATTGCTGTTAATTTCACTGCAGTACCCAGCAGTTACAAAAACGTTGCGGCATCCGAACTTGAAATGCAGATAATACGTTTTTATAAATTTAAAAAAAACATACCAATATTCCAAAACCTAGAACAGAAACGAAACGTGATACTTACGTCGATTAACGTAGGTTACTGGAGGTCAAATCATATATCAACGGCCCCTGGATTCGCGAATATTTAAGAATTATTATCCAGAAGACGACCAGTGTATAGAACGACCTACATAACTGTATGCACGAAGGCTAATGCCGTTTCTTAAAGATCCAATGAAAATATAGTACTGGTTTATTATCCACCAATAGCAACAGACCGGCGTGACTTCGCTCGGTAAGTATTTCGTCACTAAATAAAAATTACTGGTGTGTTGGGATTGAATCCAATTATTTCAAATTTTTTTATTCTTACATAAATGTTACTTTGAATTTGCCGTAATGATTTATCCGATATCAACCTTCAGGTATTTCATAAATGGGAGTTAACCGATGCAAACTAGGAGGAAGACAATAGTGTAAAATGGTAAAATATGTTATAACCATTAATTAATTAAACCGGTGTTGGACAGTGATTTTTAAACGCATTCAATTTAGCTCAACGCGTTTCCTTCAAGTAATTCTGCAAGCGTCACGGTTATTATTTCGAATATATTTAGAGTAGGGCTGTGTCCGAAACCGCTCCCTGTCCACTAAAGGGTGCATTATTTAGGGTGTCGGTCATTTTGTAGTGGTGTCCGAATACATTCCCTACATTTGTTCACTCATTCTTACCCACAATGTCATCTGATTCCGAGTGTAAATGCGATGTACTCTCTTCGACCCTATTTCCCATTATCCAACAATAGTTTAGTTTTCTACAATTTTTTTGTTCATATAATTGTCAACTTACCTATTTAATAACTGCTTCATTGACACTTCAATACAAAAAGCGGGCATTCCAGGTTTCCCTAGGATGCTAAGAACACATCAATGTGATCTGGCAACAAATTCAATCAGGACCCTAAAAGGGAGAGGCGGGAGCTCCATGTGACATTCCTGGATTTGGCTAATGCATATGGTTCAGTGCCACATGAACTTCTTTGGGCAGCATTTGATTTTTTCAGTGTACCGATGACAATAACAAATTTAGTGAAAGCCTACTTTGGAGATTTGCAATTTAGTTTTTCAACTTCAGAATTCAG
>JAOYSI010074277.1:0-10998 GCA_025775065.1 Hiodon alosoides | reverse complement strand
CTGGGACTTCATTCTAAAGTTGAATCCGGGACAACGTTCTAAAGTTGAACCCGGGACTACGTTCTAAAGCTGAACCCGGGACTACATTCTAAAGCTGAACCCGGGACTTCATTCTAAAGCTGAACCCAGGACTACGTTCTAAAGCTGAACCCGGGACTTCATTCTAAAGCTGAACCCGGGACTACATTCTAAAGCTGAACCTGGGACTACATTCTAAAGCTGAACCCGGGACTACATTCTAAAGCTGAACCCGGGACTACATTCTAAAGCTGAACCTGGTTCTACAACTGTAGTGTGATTTTCAGGAGTGCTGCCCTGTTTCCGGTAAAAAGGACTGGCACAGCATAACCACCACCTCAGTGGGTCTTCTTAGTCACAACTTGTTGTACCTTCATTCCACTGCCTTGACTCACTCACTAACTGCTGTTTGTTATGGTTGCAGGAGTGTTCAGCATTTAATCCCTAAACTATGTGCTTCTTGAGGGAATGTGTGTAAAACACTGGGATTGTTGTGGCCTGGCTACAGTGTTTTGACAGCACCTCTGCCTGTAGTGGGTCGACTTTGATCTCAAAAAAGTTCCCAATGCAGATTATATTAGATTCTCTCTCCAACCTTTCTAGCCTTTGTATTTTTCAAAACCTATCCCATTACCTTCACTTGTATTTTTCAAGCCAGGCATATTCAGCAAAAGGTATGGATTGTTCAACGATCATATAATGTCATTAGTGTATGTACTATATTAGAGACTTCAAACGCTGCGTTGCGTCTTCAACACGTTGGCATTTACCCCGCAGAGGTTCTTCACTCTGCAGAAGGTAATTAAAAGAAGTGAGAAAATTAAGAGATTACTTATTCATCGAGGGCCTGCCACTACTCTCGTCTACCATCCAGAACATTCCAGAAGCTCGGGGGCTTTTTTTAAAATAAGTGCCTCGTGGATACCAAAGGATGTCAAAGAACAAGTGGAGATACCAAAGAATTAGTCAAGAAAATTGCTACCAAGTTTACAAACAAAGTTAGGAGCGGTTTAATTGTTTGGAATGTAAGACATACGCTGTCGACATTAGCAGGAGACCTGTATGTGTTTATTCAGATTCTCAATGGAGCTTTATAATCAGAATCATGTTCTATTAGAGGTGAGTTGTTAACGGTCGTTTGAGGGTTTTCCTGAAGATGACCCTTTGCGCGAACCAGTGTTTTACTCCAAAAGAAAAGGAGCTGTTTTGATACACAAAAAATGTCCGGCCTGAACTTGGTACTTGAGATACAAAGAAAGTTACTTAGTGTGTGTTAGTGCTAGTTTGCCAGTGTATGCAACAGTTTCTAAGCTATTAAGGATGTTTAGAGTGATGGATTAAAGTGGGAACTTTTCAAAGAAACTTTTGGTTTTTGAGAAGGAGTTTGGCTATGAGTGTCTGTGCTAATCGTAGTACTTACACGTGTCTTTGTACTCCTAAATGTTTTCCTGTGACTGCGACTGTGTGCGTGTGTTCGTTTTTATCAGGGGAGATCTGGGGAAATATCCTGTCAGGCCGCGCTGGCGAACAGTGCGCGCGGTGAGAGGTCACCGTGGTCACCGCGGTTAGCCGGTTTCCAAAGGGCTGCAGCTGTCATTCCAACTCTCGCTGGAAAACAACACAGTTGCTCTGTGTGCGCCCGCCTCCCTCAGGGCTGCCCGGATCAGCCACAGTTTTTCCCTCTCCGTGGAGGGGGAAAACAAACGGCTCTTTGTGCTGATGGACTGTCGGCTCGATATACCGGGCACCACATGCCCGTAGGGGCGCGACCGGCCGACAGTGAAACGACGTCCTCCTCTGCCAATGATCCTTTTAAAATGTGCGTCTTGCTTTCGTCCTTTCTGAAGCCCTCTCTCTGATTCAGATGTTTTAACAACAAGCTGAAACAACCCAGCCTGCTGTTTTTCCATGCTCTTTCTGTATTTAATAAATTCTTCAGAAGAGAGGAAACGCCGGATCCGCTAACATCTATGCTGTGTGCGTTTCCCCTTTGAAAGCCATAATAAACTTGCCGCAGAGCCCGTAAACATCAGTACAAAGTCACCGAGGGGATAAGAGCGGGATTGGGAGTAACCACAGAGTGATGTGATGTGCACTTTTAAGATTACCCCGGAAATCCGTCATGTGACGCTTGATAAGGGAAGAGGTAGGAGGACAAAGTGTTACAGATTTAACAGAAAAATAACCCGTTGCCGGTTCACATCCGCCAAAGTCTCTGATCTGGTTTTATGATCTAACTCTCCAATGAAGTTAAATGAATAGTCTTTATGAGGGACGTCCCCCCTCACCTGCCACAGTTTCGCCGTTATGGGTGCCACAGCTAAAGACATGTTGGAGTTTGGGATTAAAGCAACTCTCGTGGGGCCTCAGAGTTCTGACACTGTGGGCCAGAAATTGGCGTGTGCTTCTTTGTTGATGGGTTTTGATTAAAAGCACATGACGATTAAAGTCACACACGATTCCATCAAAACAACGTCCTCCTCTTACTTCTGCATTCAAGGCTGTTTAGAATCATGATCTAATTTTGCTCTGCTGTGGATTTGAAACGTTTTTGATCATCCAAGCAATAACCAATTTTTCTCTCTGGAAAAAAAAAAATAAACCTTCAGAGAACTGCCCGCTCTAAGTTACACGAAGACTTAAAACTTAATTGCAAAACGTAACTGGTTTAAACGTTCAGCAGATGCAGCTTTTAAATAAAGTGGTGGCTTACAACTCTGGACTGCTCTCTCCAAGTCATTAATAAGCGGGCTAATTCTCCTTTGATTAAAAAGATTAATCCTGCATTTCCTGTGTTTGGACATTCTGTTTGGGCCTCTGCCTCAGGATTAGTGCTGCAGGCCCCCTGTGGAGATGAATGGAGGAGGGCCCCGTAAAGGGCTTGAGGTGCCTGTGATGAGATAGGAATCGTATTTTGGAGGCTGATGGTGCTTTGTTTTCCCCGAGCCGAGTGGGAAAAAAGTGACCGTCGGTGGGCCTGGAGCCAGCCACACAGAGTGGATCCTCCTGTCGGACAGAGAGACAGAGGCTCCGCATCTGGCCACAGGATCCTGTTATTGTTTTTACAAAGGACAGCTCCAGTTCCATAGGCCCTTGACCATTGCAGACTACGCCACACTCTCTGGAAATGGAACACAGATAGTGTCTGTTTTTTTTTCCCCTTCCACGGGGGGAAAATTTTGCACAAATCTGGAAACGGTCGTCAACAGAGTTTGACTTTCCTGTCCATAACAGTGCTACAACTCATGCTGTAGGTTTTAACGAATGTTAAACTAATGTCTGGTATTAGAGAGGTGGTTAATAGAAAGAAAAAAAAAGCTTTTTTAAAAGGGAAGGAGGTCGGTATTATATATCTGAGTCAGAGAACCCAGCCCACCCTTAAAACGACTCTAAATTGTCGCTAAATTGTTTTAAATTGCACTATCCTAAAGTGGCTATCAGTGTTTGAATATTGTATAAACAAATATGGGCTTAAGAAATTTAGTTTAGAGTGACTTTCTTAGCCAAGACCTGCCGCGATATATACAGAAATCTGACAGTGAACATTTGGACTGTCAGACTAGATTGGCCTTTGATGTAAAATCTTGTATTTTCCTGAGAAAATCACATTATTCGGATTATATTTTGATTGGTTTCAGTGCCGCGTTTTTCTTCAAGCATTGGAATAGCAGTGCTTATAAGGACCATGGTTAAAAACCACTCATATGTTTAAAAACCTATCCCATGGTATTCTCATTGTATAACCAGTATCCTGAAGGCACGGCAATAGGGTTTGTGGTTGGTAAAATGTCCCAAGATGAAAAGCAGACCATTATATGGAGCCTATCTAAGTAGACGTGACTCAAGTCAAACACAATGACATGCGCACGCACGCATGCACGCGTGCGCACGCATGAATCTTCACGCATTTAGGCGTTTACACGCGCTTACGTGTGTACATAGGCGCGCGCACACACACGCACACACACACACAAACAAAACACGATAGAGTTTATACCCCCGTGGTTTTTCTCGGTTGCTGGCATGAACTTAGGAAATATGGGTCGGTCCCCAGATGAGCTCCTGCTGAAAAACAAACCACAAAGAGTTATAAACTGCTGGTGATCAAAGAGAAGGAACGTCCATAGAGTTTATACATCCTGTTAACACTGCAGAAACTGGACAAAAACCCACACTATCTGATTTAGTGCACTGCAAGGGCAATAACTCTGGAACAACTCATTATTTACCCCCGAGCATTACTCTTTTGTACTTTGTTAATGGAGTCTGCCAAAGACAGTAACAATCCCCTTAGACAGAATATTTAGAGTTAATCCAAAAAAAAAAAGAGGATAACTTGTTACTAAGCGTGCAATAAAACTCAATGGATATACGTAGATAGAAAGACGTAGACAGTTACAACCCTAATTGGTTCCAGGGACGTGCTATTTATAACAGAAAACAAAGAAAAACAAATGTTCCCCTTCCAAAACACTAAAAAGCTGCTCATTGGAAAGTTTTGGAAACACCTACACCTACCTAAATGATAGCTAATAAGAGCCCCCTGAAAACTGAAAATAAAAATAGATTTATAAAAATGTCTTTAGAAGTTTTCTTACTTGTAGAATGTTTGGAAATATGTGTGTCGGTTGAAATATGCTAGCCTGTCGCTCAGGCTAATGTCTACAGCCAGCAGTTTGATGTGTAATGTAATTTGGAAGTGACAGCAAAAGGACGACGAGGTGTCTAGGGGTTGGGTCATGCAGATATTGAGGCAGGGACTGTGGGGAGATGGGTATCTCATAAACAAAATCATGTCATCATGTGCGCAATGTTGGGATGGTGATAGGCTATAGTAATCAGGTGGTGACAGGCGGGGGATCTATTTATAGCGAGACACCTGGGAAATGAAGTTTTATTGTGGGGTATCAGGGAAACAAAGTTTTATTGTGGGGTATCTGGGCAGTTTGCTTTAGAAAAGAACAGGCCTCATGTGCAGAGGCACGAAAGGCAAGACCAGTGAAAATTTTACTCAATAAAAAAAATGTGTTGGGTGATTTAGTTTCTAACACCATGCTGGGGTTGAATGGTGACTTTTGTTTTTCACTCGGTAACTTAAGAAGGTTTGCCTATTCCAGTGAATCCCATTCGACCTTGTGAAACAGGCGAGCCCACAAGTTTTTCTCTCCACATGTGTTTCAAAATATGTTTTCTGAAGAGATTTGATCCATTAATTTGGCAGACTCATTCAACCGTAAATTTGGAAGAAAATGCGGTACAGTTTCCTTGGCAACAGTTCTATTGCAGCTCCCACAATTCCTGAATACCTAACACAGCGTTTTTCTGCCAGAGAATCTGTGGCTATAGTGAGTTGTCAAAGTACTCATTGCTTGGCGATATGTTTTTGTATTTGGATTTCACTGGGTTTGCCGCACCACAAGGCCCGATATTAAGTCCTTCTGATGTGTCTCAGCGACTACAACGGTGATGTTCTCAGATGTCCAACAGATGGCAGTTGGCTCAGCTCACATGGTGACGATCACATTTTTAGGAAAATAAGCAGAAGAGGATTTATAGTGTTTGTTTGCTTTTACTACTGAATAAAATATTTACGATTAGAGAGCATTATGCACAGGTCTTTTTGGCGAAATCCAGTGACATCATGTTTCAGATTTCCTTTTACTGTGGTTGTCTCCCATGGTTACGGTTGTTTTAATAGCCACCGTGATTGGTAACAAATGTGCTATTTATGTTCTGTTGAAAAAAAGTTTTAATTTCAGAAATCTAGGCACACTCGGTCAGATTTGTGCCAATCTTTGTGGGAGAAATTATAGTGAGAGTGAAGACAGCAGGGAGATTTATCATGCGACAGAAGACGTGTGCACAGTTTTGTGCACCTCTATAGCACAGGTCTTGCAAAGGTGTTTATCAGTCCAGGGCTTGCTTGAGTTCTGAAGAAGCCTGACAGGCAATATCTTAAGTCATGTGGAGTAAATCTCCTTTATCCCCCCCTCCCGAGATCTGATCTCAGATCAGCGTTCGGCTCCGCAGGGGAGAGAGAAAGACACGCGCGGCGGCGCGAGCCAGGTCTGGCACCGCTGCAGCAGCCGAGAGAAAATGTCTGTGAAAGGCGTGATCAAACAGGAAGCAGGCTCACTAGCCTTCCCTGACCACTGAGACTTCCACGGAGTGCTGGGCTAGGCTGGGTGACATCGGAGAAGTGGTAACTGTGCCTCTGTATCTTGGTCCCGTGACTTCCTGTGCAGAATGCAGTGTAATGAACCGTACGGCTGTGTGAACAATAACTATCGTGTTGTTCCTTGGCTGCCGGGCAACAGAGCGTTTTAAAAATAGACCAACCCATGGTTGTGCATGACAACGTTGTGCGTTCCTTGCTTTGTCCGTTCGCTGTGCTTTTATGCTCAGAACAGACGCATTTAAACTTATATAGAGAGATATGTTGTCATTATGTGTCTCCATAATACACACACACACAGACACACACACTCACACAAACACATACATATATATATATTGTTTTTTTTTGTTTTTTGTTTTTTATCTATGAAAGTAGCCCTGATATAAACTGTGTTCCGCACCAGTTGTTGCCATTGGTTTCTGGGAATCGCATCAAAGCTATTTAATTTCGCTACAAGGTGAGCTGTGATCTTAATGCTTTTTGTCTTGACAATGCGCCCTTACATGTCTCCAGTCCAGGAGGCATGCCTAGCGTTGTAGGTGATAGGGCAGAGCTGCCTTGTCAAGAAGTCCAGATGACAGGAGTGATTCCAGTAGCCCGGGGTGGAGGAGTGACTTCCTTCTGGACGGCAACACAGAGCTTCCTGGAAAGATCCTCCCACCCTAAGTTGCCTTTCTGCATCTTGCAATTTAGATAAGCCGAGGGTTGCTGAAGTCTAAATATGGATTTACAGTGAACGTTACAGCCTGTGAACTGAAGTAACTAAGGAGATGAAATCACAATGCACAAAATACTGTACTTTTTTTGTAATCACAGTCCATGCATGTTCCATGAAAACAAAAAAAAAACTTTTTAAAAGGACAGATCTGCCTTTTTCTACATGCTGTAGAACTTTTTTTTTTGTGAGTATTCAGCGATTCTCATAGTGAAATCACTCAAGTACAGCAGTTCTTGCAGCTCGCTGTGATTTAGGGTCTGTGAATTAGGAAGGGAAAGCAGTCCAAAGGCTCACATCAGAAAGATATATTAAACACACTGCAGCAGATTCAGCCATTAGCTTATTTATTCTCCTCTCTGGTTTTAAACTAGAGGTCAAGGCTATGTCTTCCAACCCGGTTTGTAGTTTTAAATCAGTCAGAAGCGTGCATTGTGAAAGTTGTCACCTTTAAGAAGGCAGCGATGGCCTGGCCTCTGCAGTAGCTAGTGGGCTGTGTGCGCAGGCGGTAGAGAGGTAGTGTTTCAGATTATGCATGCGGGGGGTACGCTAAATTAGTGACGCACATGTGTTCAGCACATGTGTGTGTGTGTGTGTGTGTGTGCGCTAATGTTAACCCTAACCCTAAAACTAGCTGAAAGTGCATTGTTCTTTTATTATTATAATTTTTTAAGAGATTAGACGCCCGTGCACTTGGTCTCACACTGATAAGCTATTCCTCTGCCACAGCGCTCAGCTCTGAGCTGGCCAAACCTTCTAGCATGGTCTTTCACCTGTTTCGCACCTACAAAGCAAGAGGAGGCCTGAACCCAGGAGTGTCACACATTTCCGAGATGGCAAACACAGTACTTGCACGTTATGGTATGCAATTTGAAGAATTATTGAGAGCGATGCATTTTTAACTGGGGACTAAGATCTTTTTATGTTTTATGAGAAAACTCAGAGAAGGTTGGAGAAAAAGTTTTTACGTTTAAGAAATTTTATTGGCATGCCCCTCCATATATGTTATCAGGTTTGCTCTGCACGTTTTTAAGTCAGTTACGCGTGCCATATATGCTCCAGGCATATGAGTTCTGTTTCACAACATCCAAACGAGAAATCTTGTTTTAGAATCCATGCTGGATTAATCTAAAATCACTTTCCTAAACTTTTGCAAATTCATTTCTAAAGCTCCCATTACCAGCAGGGGTCGCTGCAGAGCAAAGGTTGTGCTGACAGTGTCCATGGAAGTAGATCATTTAATCAAAGCTGTTTAATGCTGCAGTGGATTGAAACTAGTCACCAATTGTTCTTATGCTAATTATACTAATATATTGGTTACGTGATGTTAAGTACTAGTAGTGTAGTTTTAATGATTTGTTGGGTAGTTGTTATTGTTAAATCCAGGCTTGTGGTCAGTGGGAAGCATAGGGCAAGGAGTAATTATAATGGTGGGTATCTCTCCATTGTCCAAAACAATCGGAGTAACACAGTTAAGTTTTAGTAGGTATTTTGCCTCATTACTTTATGTGTGTGCACATACAGCGTTAACATAGCTGGGCAGGTACGTCGCAGAATTAAGTCAATAACACGCTTTGGCTGGATAGACAGGGGCGTGCGAGAAATTCTGATTAAAATTCAGTACTTCATGTTGATTATCCTTTGGCTGGGACCAAATCAAAACTAACCCGCTAATCACAACTCACATTTAATAGTATTTAATAGTGCGATTTGCAGTTTTCTGAAGTTTTGATTTGATTCCAGCCTTTGCGTTGAATGTTAAAACCAACCAATCCTACTGTACTCACAGATTCTTTTTCTTACCCAAAGACTCTAGAGACATTTTCTCTTCTCTTCTTCCTGGATGACATCCAAAGCAGCTAAGAGATATATTGAGCGTTAACAGGGTGTAGCTCAGTGGAGCGTAGCTGAGTGGGACGAGAATGTGGAGTGTCTGGAAATGTGACGCGCTCCTTTATTAAGGGAAAGAAACAGGATTTGTGTTTCAGCCAGAGACCCTGAAACCCTGAGAAAATCCAGCTTTTTCTGACGCACGTTCCCATCCCAGAGTCAGGCTAGCTCGTCACCGCTTTCCAACTCGCCAAATTGGTGATCAATTTAAATATTTTTGAGAAAAAAGCGAATCGAGACGTCTTTGGCGACTAAATTCTACTAGTATTAATGTGTGTGTGTTTTCTTTTCTTTTTTTAAACTACACCTTGATATTCATATATTTATATGAAAAAAAGCACATCGATATGATTAAGTGACAAGTTCTTCCTTTATAGTGGCAGTTATCTGCCAAACAGAAGCTGTTTTCTATCTTTCTTTCTTTCTTTTTTACCAAGCATTAAAAATGAAACCAAAAGAAACACTTTTTAAAAAGTTTTAATAAGTCGGGAAGTCAAATTATGGCACTTCATAGCTCTTTGTTGCAGACGGTCATCATTAAATGGAAGACTGTCCTGAAACATGTGATAGATTATGCAGGGACGTAGTGAGAGTTAACATAAATTCCCGGATGCTCTGCTAGCTACCTGAGATGTAGGTGAAAACAGGAAGACTTGTGGTAGGTGAAACGCTGGTAGGTGGTTTAGGGTTAGATACTCCTGCTTACATGACATGAACGTTGGGTATGTTTCACACTGCCGGACACAGACGGGACTCGGGATTGGTGTACCTGTCCAGGGCAGCTGCACTGAGGTAAATATGCTTAAAACAGACACAGGCATTACTTAGCCTCAATGGCCATTTCCTTCAGACCTTACTAAGTTGTGGATACTCGTTTCTGTTTTTGAGATTACGCCGTGATTATGCTGTTGCATCCTGACGGACACCTAGTTCGTGCGGCTGTGAATTCTTTGGTCTCAGGTTTGCTTGGTTACCCACGCTGTGGTCCAAGTCTTGGGCTTGAAACGTGGCTTGCTCGTGGGTGGACGTCTACCCAGTGTCCCACAAGTTAAGTCAGTGGTGCCTTGTTCTCAACAAAAGAAGTCCAGTGTGCGTAGGAACTCCTCTATTGTGCCTACATGATAATTAAGCATCTTTGTTCCAGCCCAGCAGGACCTGAGCCGAATGAACAAAGCTGTTCTCACTGTGGCAAAAAATTGGGGCCAGTAACACAAGCTGGCGCTTTGAGACATGAAATATTCCCGTTTGGTTATGGAGGCTTCCATAGTGGGAGTTTCCCTGGTGCCGCTTTGGCTGCTCTGGAAGTCTGCTAAGCTTTGTTTCGCCACACACTAAAAAGTCTGAAGAGAAACACTAGCGCTTCTCAGTGCTAGCTGCCTTTGATAAGTATTGGGGCGTTGTCGAACTCAAGGTAAATCCAAAGCTTTAATGTTCATTTAAACCGGTAGACGTGTGTAAATGAACAAACGTCTGCTTGGGTAAACACTGCTTAGAATTCATTTGATTTTACAGCTTTTATAGAAGTATTTTGCAAAAGTTTTATAGTTCTGAAAATGAATTTCTCCATATAACATTAGTTCGAACTAAAAAGACCAAAACAAAGTCACTGGTTATTTATCTAATACAAAGTATGAGAAAAAAACACGGGCACAACTATTATTCCTTTCAAATACGATATATCCCCAGAATTGACTCACACTAACTATTTCAGTGAACAGACCCACCTGTATGACATTTTGCAAAATGATAACTTTGAGTGAGAAGGAGTGGTGTAACTGTTATTGTAACTCTATAAATGACAAAAAAAATAGTCGGGACAGAGTTTTATTTTTCTAGAATGAGCTTATCTAAAAAGTGATCTTTACTCTGGTGTCTTCAAAAGGAAGATTGCTGGAAGTTGCACCAGGACTGTTGTAGATAACCTCAGAATGTTGGCATTTATTACTTAAGAAGAAATTTTATTGGGGCCGGCTTTTTTTCTTTTACAGTGGTAACGTCATTGTTTGAAAATAATAATTATGTTTTTTATTTGCTATTTGTGGAACTACTCTTCAAAAGAAGCGCCACATATTACACTGGCCTACTTTGTTTTATAGAGCAATTATTTATTTGGTTTGTTACCTAGCAAGTAGGCTGTGTCTCCTATCAGAAGGACTGCCAGCAGTTTCACTCTTGTGTAAATGAGTCTGTGGAGGTT
>JAOYSI010074276.1:0-18748 GCA_025775065.1 Hiodon alosoides | reverse complement strand
TATATAATTGTGAACTGTAGTATTTTGATTAAATAAAGGTTGCCATGGTACGATATACCTCGAAAATCCCGTCCCCAATTGTTTCAATTCTCAACAGTTTGGCTTTACCTCCATTTTTAGCATTTAAGGAACTGTAAAATAAAATAGAATGTTGGGTTACAGGAAATTTCAGTGTAACCTCTCTAAAATAAAATTTTGAAATAAAATCTTTCGTAAAACGAAACATCTCTGCTTCCACGTAGACCGGGGATCCCGTATTGTGTTTGTCGTTTCCAAACTACTATTACTCCTATGAGCAGGATGGCAAAGGTTATCTAATGTATATTCTAACACATACTGAAAGGAAATGTATCTCACTATGCCAGTTTCTACAAAACTTAATTCGGTGAACATTACGACACGATTTAAAATGATTCGAGGCCCTAACTTTAAAGCTGAGTCAAAGGGAAATATATTTTAAATGTCGTCATAATCACGTCCAGGTGTGCATTTCAGTCAGCTTTTTTAGTCAATTTATTTGCTCGTTTGTTCGTCTTTGTAGGATTAATATAATATTTCAATAAACATATGAAGTATAAAAATACTATAGCACCAACCGATAGAGCTGCTAATAACAAACCTCGTGTCAGTTATTAATATGTAAAACTACTATGCACCAGCTAACGTGGAATAATAAACAGCTAGTTTTGAGTATTTAACACAGACATTACGTTACTGTGCAAACATCTGAACTTACCCCGCTTGTGTCAATATAGCCTACCCGTTACCTACCTGCTGTACCTAGAAGAAAGAGTAAGTGCACGAACAGACGGTGTACCCAATTTATATGCAGATAATTTAAAAACTACAGAGGAAATAAAAATAGGATATTGAGGTATTAAACACGTAGACTATTTCTGACATATGCTAATACCGAGAATAAAACCCGCGTGACCTGATACTATCTTGATATATATCCAGTAAGTACCGTGGAATCAACTGAAATACCTCAAGGCAAACCCCATATATAACATAACATAAGACCAAATTAGATTTTAAAATGTTATCTTTAAAATAACATAACTTAATTATATAAATAAACCCGATTTATTAAACACCAAGCTATCGCAGTAAGTTTTAGTAGACCTCGTAAAATCGCCTTTGCCTCGCGGATGAAGCTCTTACCTTGCTCTGGTCCAACTGTTGTCAGCACTTTAGCAATTGGAAATAATCCCGATATGGTAAGAAAGGCTAGAATGAATTCGGACATCGTTGCGGAATGACGGCACTAGCTGATGCACTATTCTCGCAAAAGTCCCGATCCAGCCTTGAGCCGTTATTCAGTGATGTCTACTGAAATGTGTTTGCTTAACGAGCCAACCCTCCCTTTCCCCTGGTTTCAGTAGGATTTCTAGGTGTATATGTGTGAGGAGGGGATATAGTATGAGGGAGAGAGCGAGTGGAGAGAGGTAGGAGGAAGGCGGGGTACTAATGAAGGGGGGGGGGGGTTCGGGCACAGAAGGAGAGAAAAGAGAGTGTGTCTTGACTTTTCAATGCAAAGTACGTCCGATCTTACATCGCACAAGATGTGCAGCGCGAATTGCCAGGGGATGGGAATCTATTTATTAATCACTAACATGCTCTGAACATATCCTGCTGTTATCATAAATCACATCCATTACTCACCTATGGGCATCAAGTAGCAGTAATGGGAACCATGGTTTCCTCTCGTCTGAAAAATTTGACACCAGTCTTTGCCTTTGCCAATCGTTCTTTGTAATCGTAATGTATTACCATCCCTTTTTAAAAATGCATATTCCTAAAAGAGTCCTTACAAATACATTTATATTCCGTTCAGCATTTTTGTGGGGTGGAATTCTTATGATGGGGCAACGAAAGGAAGAACAAGACTGACTACACATGAACCAGGTAAGTGTTATCCCATAAGCAAAGGGTGTGGTATTCTGAAGAATGTATATTGAGTAATTTGCTCACGCATTACATGCATTATCAAGGTAACAAGCGACTAAAACAAGCAACCTACCTGTAAATAAACTGCCACCTGTCATTCAAACTTTTAACAGAGTCATAAAACCAGGAGAGAGGTCATCATCCTCATGCCGATGCCATTTTGCCCCTTCAGGTGAACATCCAGGCAGGATGAGCAATGTGAATGCCCTCCGGGATCAGGTCCTGGACTCTGATGCCCTCAGGGTCCTGTGTCTGACTCCAGATTGATGACTAGAAAACAATGAGGGTTATTAAAGGAAAGGTAGTGGACGGAATCACAGCCAGCCAATTAAAGACTGACATTTCTCTCTCTACTCCCCCTGTCCGTGTGTCATCACAACCGGGCATCTGAACCGAGGAGATATGGGGGACAGAGAGCTGAATATAAATCAATCAGTAAAATCTGCACTGGGCTAATGGTACACCTGCTGTGAAAAGGGGAAAACAGATACAAGAAACTGTGTTCAATAATTATTTGGACTTTTATTGTGCTTCTAATCGTCTAATTATTTTTAACAACCTAGAACAATCTGACAACATTTATGAGCCTAAATTCCAAAAAGGTTCTTGATATACCACGTTTAAGTGCATTTTATACAAAGATTTAAGTCACAAAACTGTTGGAAACTCTCAGTTTTTAACAACCTTTGTAAGAATGAGGCCTCCTTAAGACTGCCAGCACTACTGGCAGCCTACGGCTAAGTCAGAGGAAGACAGTTCATTATATGTCCAAGCATATTTGGAAGGGACAGCTAGAAAACTGACAACATGGTTATCTGACACATTATTTAAGACACAAATAAATATGCACACTGTGGCCGAAAAGAGCTTTATGAATTTAAACAATATATTTAACTCAACTACACAGTATCTTTTTTTTTTTTTTTCCCCACAGTTACTCAATAAATAGAACTACTATTACACAATAATGGCACGATCACACAGGTCAGTTATTTGATCTTCCTTGGCGGATTCGGTGCTGAATTTCCCATAGAGATCTGGCAGAGGGATAGGGGGGATGGGATTCATGATTTCAGAAAGTTTAGATAAGAGGTATAAAAATGTAAACAATATAAACTTCATAGGACAGTATGCAAATACCTAAGAATCTGTCGTTCTTTTTGAAGTCAGCTGTTTAATGGCAAGTCTCAATACTGACATGCTGGCTCGATTCACTAGTTATGCAATTTGCCACTTATATGATAATGGTGCCAATTGATTCCTATTGTGGGACCCTGCCTATTTTATACAATGATCATTTGCATAGATTTACACAATAACGCAATTGTCTTATGTTTGTTGTCACCTTTTACGAATAACTAAAGATCAGCGACTTATGGAGCATGTAACGACAGCTAGAATATGGGTCATTGAGCCTTGTTGCTCTTCATTATGCAATGATTGACATATGTCAATAAGGATAACCCTTGCCTAAATCTGCCAGCCCAGGGATGCCTGGAGACTATATGATGAAGTAGTGACAGCAAGACTGACACCTCATGTTGCACTGGGTCTTATATCAGATCAAACCTGGAGATATAAGAGAGCCTTGAACGTTGATTTCGGGCTGTGAAATTGAACTGTGCACCTAAACTATGGGTTTAATTGATTTGGTTTATATTTACATCCACTCGGTTCTTGTATATAGTTGTGCTTAGTTTGCCTTATCACTGGCCACTTTTACCATGCTCCTCATACATGCAATGGCCATGACAAAAGGCTTGTGTAAGTCATCATGGGAAGCTAATTGCCCTCAGCCATCAGGTTCTCCACATTTTCCATGTGCTCTGCCTCACTTATCTGATGTCTGTGAATCTCTGTTGAAAAGTGTAGTTTAGGCACGGAGGATATGCAACTCTGTAGTGTCTATGTCAATGTCCAGTTCGCACCTGCCCTCTTGGCCAGTGTGGACAGGCACTCAAGGTGGCATTCATTATCGACTGCAGTGCACAAGCATGTTATCCCCATTTGTGACCAATATTGAAAGGCCATTAGAATTTTGATGGAATCCAGACTCACAGACTTATAAACACAACTTGATTGTATATGTATGTATTCAACTGCCATATCACTGATCAAATAAAATAAACACACAAACTGACCAGGAATTCATAAAATTCACAGAGAGTCAGACTGTTAACTCTGTTTTGTTGCTGGTGTGTGCACGATTTGTGTTTCGTAGGACTAGTCGAAACCTTGTAGTCATAAATAAGGGAAGTGTTAGGACGACTGCGCTACAGAGAAGAGTAGCGTTTTTGTGCGTCGTGGTCCTGCGGTTTCTGGAAATCGTTGATCAAGCGCATTCACGACGGAAATTTGTTAGTTTTGCGTCAATCTGCCACCTTAAAATCGGATTTAAATTGCATTTGTTTAAATTTTGAATGTGTCTTTGTTCTAGAGAAATTCGCCACGCGAGGAAAAACGGAGCAAAATAAATTATTCTAAAAATAGAAATGTTGAAGCCATTTGCAGTCTACGGTCTCCCCCCATGCACAGACTGTGCCTAAATTTTACGGTAGGTATGAACCAGTATCAAAATGATTTCAGGGTTCCGGCTCAGTTACCAAATAAATACAACTCTCAAGTTATCGTAAGGCAAAAAAAAAAATAAACTATACTTCTCTTTGACAATTCTCAATTCGCTTTGTGTTAACATTTAAGAAATAAATATAATGAAATATCCTAAATTGCAGTTAACCAATAAACACATATCACATAAAGCCCAGAGAAAAGTGCACATCCCAGTGTGTGTGACTGTAAGTTTGCTAAGTTTTAGCAACTGCAATTGCTTTTCTTCGGTAAATATTGACACTAAAGGGGCTGCACACAACTTATTACAAGACTGAAAATCACTGAAATTCATTTAAATTTTGACTACGGGCGGTATCATCTTTGTGATCCACAAAACCAATCCTAAACGAATTACCTACAGAGGCTTTTCAACTTTAGTGTTAGAGGTCTGAACAATCGAAATCCCATTACCACTGGCAGCCGGGTTTGGTTTGGTGGTTGGTTTTTTTTAAAGCTGTTTGTAGGTGACAAACTGTTGCTAGTGTTGATAGGAATTATTACAAATGTCTTGAGGGAAAATTCTAACCTGGGCTGTATAGTTCTTTGTTTATTTTAGTTGTTAGTTTTATGGTAATATAATTGCCATTTGCGTTACCTCTGAGTGATTTTATTTTAGAAGACCTAAAAAAATATAATAATCGTATCTGGAAGAGAATGAGAACTGGACTGAAAAACTAATAACTAAAATAAAATCACTCAGAGGTAACGCAAATGGCAATTATATTATTCGATGGGTAAAAACGATAGAAGACACTGACTAAAACTACTGGTTTTTTAAAAATACTTACAAAACCTCCATACATCTGTAAATAAGCAAAGTGGATGTGAAAATCAAACCCTCCTACTTTCCCTGTCAATATAAACAAATTTCAAAAACAATTTGTCTTCATATGGTATGTTCTGTACCAGGATATAATTGACTTACTACTGCCATCTAGAGTCCGCATGGCTCAGACGACATACTGTGGATCACAAGAACACATAAAAACTAATCCAGCTCAACAGCTGACCAATGGGTTAGTGCATTTGTTAGAGCTGTCTTGCAACTTCCTGTTTTGGACTAGGTGACGATTTTAAAAAATAAAACTAAAGCAGGGCAAAGATAGAAAGTAGATAGAAATAGAACAATTGTCTTTTCTTTGTGACACTTTCACCAAAAGGAACCTGCTCTGTGATGTTGGAGTATTCATTGGTCCCTCTGTGACACTGAAGTATATATTGGTCCCTTTCTGACATATGGTTCATTGCTGTTTGCTTTTGTTTTCAGTTTTTAACCCAAGAGGCAGAATTGTACCAGGATGTTATATTAAATAAAGTAAAGAGGGATTTTATGTTAAATTTAGGAGAATGATATGTTAAGGGCAGATGTCATGACATCTTCTGTTATGCCAATTAACATTGCAATTGGATGTTGCGTTGAGAATGATGTTTTAAAGTATATACAGCGGGTGAAATAAGTATTGTACACGTCACCATTTTTCTCAGTAAATATAATTCCAAAGGTGCTATTGACATGAAATTTTCACCAGATGTTGGTAACAACCCCAGTAATCCATACATAAAACATACTGTCATTTCACATTATTACACATAACTTAATTTGCTGAACTCATTTGTTTTGGTTTCTTTGTGTGTATGTTACCAACATCTGGTGAACATTTCATGTCAATAGCACCTTTGGAAATATATTTACTGAGAAAAATGGTGACGTGTTCAATACTTATTTCACCCGCTGTATGTTGAGTGATTCCTTGCTATAGGAAGCTGCATAGAGCAACGAGGTGTTAGCAAATTTTAAGGCTCATTGAGTGACGGGACTGGGATGTACTGCGGATGTACTGCCTGTTTCCACATGGCTGCTCAGGGCCTGGCTGCCCTGCTCCTGTCCACTTCGTCATACTGCCTGGGCCCGGTCCTGTCGATGCATCGGAAATGTAATGAACCCTTTCAGCGGGTGCTCTCACTGGCCTCCCACCGGGGCACCAGGGATGACATTCATGCCTCTGCTTTGACTCCCTTTCATTTCACTAAGTAGGCCGGCTGTGCAGCGGGACAGCAGAGGCAGGAGACCCTTCTCCAGGACAGGTTCCTGCGATCGCCTCCCGCGTGAAGGGCTCGCAATTCCAACCCAATTATAGGGCTTCAGACTCATTTGGGATATTTGCCATTTCTGCCTTAAGTCACCTCCCGTCTCAGTACCACCAGCTGTCAGAAGTCCTTACTCGTGTCCCATCCCCCTGTTCTCCGATTGGTCACTGACTGGAATCTTGTGCGGGGGGCTGAGGCAGGTCCCTGAATTTCAATCACTTCTGACAAGGAGGTCAGTGTCCTCAAGTGTAGGGGGAACGCTTCTCTTCCAGGGCCAGTAAAGAGCTGAGAGAGACACCAGACGCCTCCTTAATGGCTTTAATGACACTCTGATTGCCATTCCGAGGCCTCGGGTGACTACGCCCCGAATGGATGCCGTGGTGATTCAGTGATCCCCAATCACAGAGACCAGGGCTCAGATTTGGGAAAGGTCATGACTAATGAGAAAAAAATTACTGAATGTGCTCTAGGCAGATACAAATCTTGATATTAAAATGAATGGATATTGTTATATTAGACAGTCAGATAGAAACATAGCTAAGCAACTGATCCTTTAAAGTGAAAAGGCAAACTTTTTTTTTAAACGTTGTCATGGCAGCCCCTTTTATAACTTGAAGGTTTTAATTAGAAAGTTGTCCCTGTTCAAGCCATCCAGTGACAGACATTTACCATGGCAATTTCTATTCATCAGTGGGGCAAGTAGCCAATGTTGCCGTACAGAGGGTTCTTCCAAACTCAACGCTTGTTGAGGAGAAATGTAAATAGGTAATTATCTAACTTCTGTGAGCTCTGAGAGGGAGTCAGGAACCACGTGATTTGCCTCAAACTAAACCAACAGTGAGCAGGAGAATATTAATTCCAGCTCCTGTTGGTGCATAAAGCCTTAGCAGGCATCTATTTTTTTTTCTTTCATTTAACATGAGTCTTTTCCTCAAACTCCCAGCGAGCCACCTTTGTTTGCAGTTTTTTATTAACGAGATAGGCATTAAATGCCATTATGTTGAACACATTATAAACTGACTTCGACTCCGATTGAGGGAGGGGGGTCGGAGACCTTCCCTTCCATGCTTGTTCGTTAGGAATTGTTCCTTTCACTTCCATTGGCTGAGTGAGATGGAATTTATTTTCGTAATACATGGTCTCCACCTATAGGTAATTTATGGGAATTGCATCCAAATGCCTTCTGTCAAACTTTTTGTTAAAAAAGAAAAATGTTGTAAATGTTATAACACCTTCAGCAAGATAAGTATGGACATATTTTTCTCTAAAATCTCAACAGGAAAACAAACACAGACAACTACACTTGTATAGTTATTTACTTATATGGCTACACAGGGATACTCATCATGCAAATTTGCTGGTTCAAGCCCTTCCCCTGCTATACTTAACCCGAATTGCTTCATTCAATATCCAGCTGTATAAGTGTATGTATTGTAAGCAGTGTATGTTGCTTTAGATACAAGTGTCTGCCAAGCACCTAAATTGTAATTGCAGTGCTAGTTTAAACACAATAGCACAAAATAATCAGAAATAGTATTATGGAAAAAAAAAAAAACAGTTGCTTTTCTGAAGCAACTACAGAAATAATTATTTGAGGTATTATATATGAACAATTATATTATATTTATTTATTTATTTATTACTACTTATATTTAATGAAAAGGCCGAAGGGTCGTAAGTTAAGAAACCAGCTTCCAGTCAATCTACCAATTAGTACCAGTGCTTTATTCTCCAAGAGAAATTTTAAATGAGAGAGGTTTTAAACACACTGTGGGTTGTCGGGCAAACACACAGAGCTCAGTAAAGAAACCAGGTTAAACGTGTGCTTTTTCAGGAGAAGGCCGATATGAGCCATCCGGTGTTCACCTGGACTCTGGGGACTGGAAGAAGAAAGTGAGCTGAAACCCGCTCCCTGGCAAATAAATGGCAGAGCTGCTTCAGAAAACTTGGAGGTCAACCGTCGCCCAATCCCCAGGTGTCCCCAGGTCTTCAAAATTAAAAAGGGCTAAATTTAAAGCACGGTGAACTATGTCTGAGGAACTTTATATATATATATAAAGTATAACCCAAAAGTCAGGAATCCCAGCGGAGGCATAACATTAGAACACAGTGTGCGGTTTTCAAAAAGGTGCGAGTGCCGATTCCGTAGACGCTCCTCAGAAGTGTCCATCAGTTTTCCCTACTGCACCCCAGAAGCACTCCATACCTCCCTGATGCCACCGCCACTGCTCTGCTTGTGGAAGATTAATTGTATTTATCGAGGATGACACTCTGTGGTCATGGCACGTCACCTCTCATGTTTCCCAGGTCTGATGGATGGAATACAGAGGAATGAGTGTGTTTGTTTGTTTTGATGCGATTTTATATCCACACAGCACGTCCAAGGTCACCTCCCCGAAACAGCAAGCATGATAAATAATATATAGATATTTATCAGCTATAGATTGCCTTCAAGTGCATGAGGATGCGTACAACCAGTGGCCATAAATGTTTCAGGAGAGGACCATTTAAGGTCCATTTGATTCATGTGAGTGGCATGCTCTTCACCTCTGAATCTATTGTAGAGGATCGGACCATGGCCGGTACCTATGAAACCACCATCCTACAGATTTTTCCCCATCTACATTATTCCATTCGTGACCCCAGTAAATCCAAGTTCATTATATCACTGTTCTTGATGGGCTGCCCTTCTATGAAAGACCAGCATGCAGATACTGCTTTTTGCTTTCTGTATGGGTCAAGATCCCCATTGCTGCTGCCAGCACATCATGCTTCTTTCGTGTGAGCATGGTGTAACGCTGCCACAGTAACCATGTGTGATCTTTATTCAGATTGACTGTGCTAATGGTATCAACGATATATAAGGTACATGTCTACTGTCATAGCCTATTTAAATACATTGCGCAGATGTGAAGAAATTGTAAGGTCCTTTTTAAAATACCATATTCCAGTATTCCTTGTACCGGAAGCCCTAGGTCACTACTGAACCATTTTATGATAATTATTTGCAGCCATGTGCAATCTCTATTGTAAATATGTAAATAGATCGCATTTAAGATGCCCAATGATGTGCATCACTAAAATGAGACAAACGGGACAGAACTAGATTCACAATGATAAAGATCTGCACTGTTTCCCCAGCGGCACAGTCTGCAGAGATATCGTGTGTTGCAGATGGTTTCCAAGATGTGCACTCCAACGGAATAACAGAATAACCTGCAGTTCTGCTATATATGTGCAGACTGGATTTGGTCTCCCATATCATGTATTTTAAAACTGTGAAGCGCTTGAGCTCTCAAGAGAGTTACCTAACTAGCCATTGAAATTCAGGGGTATTGATTTTTTATAAAGAATACTTACATTTAATAGATTTCATTCCTGTATTAAGCCCATCTAAACCCCCATTCATGCTTTCCCACCGTAGTTCACTTTGCTTGAATTAATTAGTGGCATTTGTGCTAATTAAATAGGTTTTGCTTTCTACCCTTCAATGATTAGGAAATATGATTATTGTAGTAATCATGTTTGACCCTTCATGACTTAAATTCCTCTTCGTCTCCCCTTGGTGACAATGTACTCTACTGCAAAGGATGATGAAGAGCCAGAACTCAAATATCTCCTGTGCTTTCCGATTAACCACCTGTGCACACATTTATAATTAATTTGCTAATGCACCACTGAAGAAACTGAGACCTTCAACATCCTCAAAGCGCACAGAGGTAATTAATACCTCTCCATCCTACGAAAGAACATAATATATTTCCGAAATAATTGTTTCTAGGGCCCAAAGGGTTTGCTTCTTGTCCATAGGCAACCCTGTATGCAGATGGCCGTTGTCAAACCTGCATCACGATCTGGTCGACGCAGGGATGAAGAAAAAATTCATTAAGCCTGCTTAGATCACAGCCCTCATGCTGCTTTGTCAAGGCCAGCCAAGGGTGTGGGGTAGGAAGGACCTAGGAGGCCATTGTGAGACAGCGGCTTGTTGGTACCAAACAGCATGTTATAATAGCACAGTTTAGTGGAGGCTAAAGGATTCTTCTTTGGGGGACCACTTAAACCCTGTTACATATGATGATTGCTTCAACCAATTAGAGGTGAAAGCATTGTGAGCCCCAATTTTTTGTTGATTTGAACAGCCTGATTTGTTTATGAGTAACCTTCAGAGCTGGTCAAGGCCAAGTATACAACCTGCCATTGTTTAGAAACATGCTTTCCATTGATATGTAATTTATACAAAAGCCAATAGCTTGACCAAGAAGAACGATGAAAATATGACTCAATGCTGAATTTAATAAATGCATCTCCCATTTTTGGACGAAATTGGGTAGGCCATTACTGTAGTAGATCCAAATGAACAGCCATCCAGGACAAAGGGTGCTAACAAATGAATTACCATGCATGCATAAGAAGAACATAACATGAATTCTGGTTTATATATATTCAAAAACATTTTTGCAGATATGTATGCTGTATGTAGCATGGTTAACTTACAGTTAAAATGGTCCTTGAAATTAAAAACCACACGAGTGGAATTTTGCCTGGTTGAGAGAGCTGCTACAGGGAGATGGGGAAGAGCAGGACTGCAGCGTGGCGTAACAGCACTGGCCTTCTGCAATTCCAACCTGAGCGGCTGTAAGGAAGGTAATTTGCAGCTTGCATAATCAATGGACAAGGCTGTATGCCTCTTATAGCGAAAGTCAGAAAATAATTCAGTGAATCAGACAGCCGACCAGGTTACCAAGGTAACACACGCAGTATATGGGGTTCGGGGTGTCAGAGAAAGGTGGCTGGAGCTCTCAGACAAACAAAAAATATATAGAGATTGCCAGCAGAATAACTGTTAAGGTGTATGCAAGAGTGATGATAAAGTTTATAAACATGCCGCATATTCATTTTAAATGTTTTGTCTTCTTTATGCTTATGTTTCCCTCCTGACCTGCTAGAGAGCCTGGGGGCTGGCTAAAAGTAGGAGTGTTAATTGCTGCACATAAATCACCTGCTCTCACCCATGGATTAACACGCACTAATGGGACATACATACAACAGTGTGATTTCATGATCCTGCTTGCCCTTGTGTCTTTTCCCCCCCATTGAAAAAGATTTTCTTTAGATGGGAAATGATAGGGAAATCATCAGTGAATTTAGACTTTTTTTAAACATTAAAGACTCATTTTTTAGTTGGCTGAATTGGAGGTTCATTGCACACAGATTACTCTTGTGGCCCTGCAGTATTTACAATATGGGAAGCAGATTCAT
The DNA here is from genome assembly GCA_025775065.1 of Hiodon alosoides. Classification (NCBI taxonomy): domain Eukaryota; kingdom Metazoa; phylum Chordata; class Actinopteri; order Hiodontiformes; family Hiodontidae; genus Hiodon; species Hiodon alosoides. Next base: position 6,841 of record JAOYSI010074276.1, on the reverse strand, counting down.
TCACACAGCCTTCACTTTGGATCCATCGGTCCCATTATTTAGTATCATAAAATTGCCAGACCTTGATTAAATCCAGCAACTGAAAACATCAAACCATAAAAAATCACATGCTTACAGCAAAAAAAAAACAAAAAAACAGAACAGTCATGTTTCCCCCTTCCAGATTTTAGTCGTATGTGTATGTTAAATACTGTAAAATAATTGATTAGTCAAACGCATGCTAAACCTTTATCTCAAACCTCAGCTCAGTATGGTACCAGATCATTGGGTGGCATGAGCCTGACACGTGTTACCTAACCTTATATTGAAAATGAAGGATTAATTTTAAATAAATGAGAAAATAATACGTTTTTTTTAAAACTGTTTCCTAAGTGCCAGCCAATAAGGTATATTTCTGTACAAGGAGATAGGAGTTGTGACCATGGTAACAGTTAATGGACTGCAGCCCAGTTGGGGTGATAGAGGGCTTAGGTCAGACTACCCTAGCATTGAACATAGAGCTCACAAGTGCATTATTTGAACGCAAAAAACAACATGTAAAAGTATTATTAAAAGGTTAAATGGCTTTTAATGTAAAAGTCTGCCACTAATATGAGGTTATATTGCATTCAATTTTAATATCTTATTGAGAAAATAATGTGTGCCATTCCCATATCCTAAAAGGATGTTCTTGCAATTGGAACTGTATGGTATAATATTTATGCAATGAACTTGTTGGAGAGCAGTTGTTTTTGGGACCACTTGGGAACATCATCAGATTTTAAAAAGCAGATATGCTTTGGTCTCGCCAGAGGGGGCATCCTCTATGTGCAGTCAACATTATAATGTATAGTAACAAGTAGTAGTAGTAGAACTTTATTGATTGCAAAGAAAATATAGACTCTACAAATATACAATATACAAGAAAATTTAAATAAAAACCAAAAAGAAAAAGCTAAACATTCATAGCTCAATATGAACTATAAATATGTATGTGCACGTGAATGCATGTGAACTTGAATGTGATAATAAGTACCTAAAATTCACGGAAGTAGTTAGTCAGAGGGTTATGCAGTGTAGTGTTACATCCAAGAGCCTCAGCACCCTCCCAGCTGACTCAAGGCCATGATGTCCCATCTGTTGGGGGAGGCATTGTAAAGCCTAATCGTGGTTGGCAAGAAAGACCTCCGGAAGCATCTTGCCCTCTGGTATGATAAATCTGTTACTAAAGGTGCTCCTTTGCCTGGCCAAAGTGCCATGTAGTGGGTGGGAGACATTGTCCATGATGGCTGACAGTTTCGAGAGCATTCGTCTCTCTGCCACTACCTTCAAATAATCCAGACCGACCCTCAGGACAGAGCCAGCTCTCCTGATCAGCTTGTCCATCCTGTTTGCATCTGCCACCTTCATACTGCTGCCCCAGCACACGACCGCATTGAAGATGACACTCGCTACAACCGACTGGTAGAGTTCAGCATTGGTCCACAAGCATCCAAGGAAGTAGAGGTGACTCTGACCCTTCTTGTATGAAGCCTCTGTGTTTCGAGTCAATTTCAGTCTTATGTCCAGGTGCTCTCCTAGTTATTTGTATGACTGGACCATCTCAACGCTGGTCCCTCTAATGGAGACAGGGCTTGGTATGGCCCTCTTCCTTCTGAAGTCCACCACCATCTCTCTTGTCTTCCCGCATTGAGCAGTAAGTGGTTCAGTCTGCACCACTCTGCAAAGTCCTCTACCACACTTCTGTACTCCTCATCCTGATCCTGTGTTACACAACCAACAATGGCAGAGTCATCTGAAAACTTCTGCAGGTGGCACATCTCAGAGTTGTGTCTAAAGTCTGATGTACAGAGGGTTAACAGGAAAGGAGCCAGGACAGTTCCTTGGGGGGCCCCTGTGAACATATTGTGGTCTGCAAGTCAAGTAATCTGTAATCCAGGTCGTCAGTGAGGCGTCCACCTGCATAGGCCACAGCTTGTCTCCCAGCAGTAAGTGCTGAATGGTGATGATCCTCACAGTGCCGTCAGGCCTATTCAGGTGAGAGTGTGACCTGTCCACTCCGATTTGAGGTAGGCAAACTGCAGGGGTCCAGGTCCGTCATGAGATGGCATAGACAACAAGTTATAGACATGTTTGTCAACCTACTTCACAATCCTTCCAGTCTCTGCTGATGAGGAGCATCCCCATAACGAGATGCCGTTACCACCATGCCCGACCATGCAGAAATGGTGTTGACTTGATCATGTGCTGTATTGGCTTCGTGCCAAAAGTGATACTGCATTTATTTAGAGCAAAGTTAAAATGTTGTCCTCTTGGACCACAAAACCTTTAGCCACATGTTCGGTGTATGATTTAATTATGTGGCAATAACTCCATATGGGGTATGAGATGTTTTTTTTTTCTTTCTCAGAAACTGTTTATTTTTGCCAGTCTGCCAAAAAGTCCAGCTGTGATATCATTGACTCTCAGCCATTGAACTCGGAGGCCCTTTCAAACCCACTGTCAGCCTTTCAGAAGGTATTCCCTACCAATTTCCCCTGTCATGGTGACTCAGTTTGCAGAAAAAGCCTGATCTAGGAAGTATCTGAATGGTAGAATACACCTTCCATATCCAAGTTTGATGAGTCCTTGTCTTCAGATGTTAGTCAGGTTTATTAGAAAATAATAACAGGGGTTTCAAGTTCAAAACAGAATCCCAATTCCTGCACCATTTCCCAGTGCTAAATATCTCTTTACAATCAAAAAACTCTACCCAGTTGCTGGGCGAGATCCAATGGAAAAAATACAACACCCCATCGAAATGCATCGTTCCGCTGCTATTATTTATGGATCTTCCTACCTTGGGTGAAACAAAATAAAAAATATGTTTGCCCTGGTTGTGTCTCTCTGAACTCAACAGACTTTTCATTTTCAGTCAGTTTATAAGAACACTGCCTGTTGTTGTGCTTTGGCTGGGCTGATGAATGTCATCCTGGTCTCCAAACTGTTTCCTGTTCCTTGGTATGCAGGTGAAACAGGTTCTGAAGAATAGCAATATAAGCATTCTGGAACAGTCTGCAATATTTGTCTATATATTGTGGTGCAGGAAGGGGAGTCCCTGCCCCTGTATGCGCCCCAACAACACCGCTAGAGGTCACCTGCCCTCATTTGAGGAGGCCTCAGCACCGCGGACAGCGCATCAGCCGTTCAGCATCACTCCTTCACACACAAACCTGGACAGCGCCAATGGGGTTCATGAATCTGACCCTGGGGAATTGGCTACCTTCCTACAAAAGGGCCCTCCAGCGCACAGTGAGGGGGTCAGTAAGTTGACTGAGAGAACCTGTGTTCTGTTTCAGGCTCAGAGGAGGAAGAAGCCCTGTGGCCAAGACAAGGACCCCAGCCATCCTCCTCAGCCACCCGCCACACCCTCAGCTTTGCCCCGATCTGGTCGGCAGGATAGTGAATCCCACGCAGCCACCGTAATCTTTTGTTCCCCTTCTTTTGTTGGTGGCCTGATAAACCTCCTTTTGTCCCAACTCTTGGGTTGTCACCTCGTCAGTGCCCCGCCGGTGTTACAATATGTAATATACGCCGTAGCGTATGTGTATTTACAATGCTAACATAAACTCTACAAACCAAGAAAAATCAACCAAGGAGCTAACCCCCAATCCCTCTCTAGGACAGGACAGCTAGGCTGTTTACCTGTACATAAAACACTTGGTAATCCATACCAAGCACAGAGTCGATAGTCTGTCCGGCTGTCTGTTCGTTTTTTCGTTCGATTGTTCATTCGTACTTCATTACTTATCTCTGTCACAGTATTTATACTTTGAAAGTGTAAAGTAGGTTGTGAAGATTAGACATATAAATCCCTACTGTAAATCAACAAAATGTTAGAGAAGTTATAGTTGGAGAACGCTTTTTCAGGGCTATGTAGCCAGCCCCGCACTTCAGATGTGATCCAATCTGATGCCAATGATGACTGCAACTCAGTGTAGGTATAAATAGGATTTCTGCCCCCAACTGGAAGCGAGAACCAACGTAAGTCATCAGGCTGAACTATCACCTATCATTTAATTGAATAAGGATTGCTCATTACAAAATGATGCCATCACGCTTCTGCGAAGACGAAAGAGCGGCACGTAATTATTCGTCCTCCGAGCATAACAAGTGAACCATTACCAGTCTTCAATCTTAAGATATATTGTTATCTTAAATTAAACATAATAAATAAATGCATGTAAAAAATGTTTTTAATGACACAATCGACCGATTGTGTCATTAAAGAGCTTGAACAATAGTGGGTTAATTTAAGTGGGTTAATTTATTGTTAACATGAAATGTGAATCTATGTGAATCTATATTTTCTGTAATTAAATGTTTGCATTACAAAAGTGCTTTGTAAAAAAATAGAGTAATAAATAATAATATGGTACAAATTTTTCTTCACATTTTCTGTTGTCTCGGGTTGTTTTGGGGTAAACTATTTAGAATGGTGTAACAGTACCGCTTCTTCAGGTCAGTTAAACTTGGAATACTTCACAGCGCCAGGAGTCCTGGGTTCGAGTCCCGGCTCGGGTTGCCAGTCTGTGTGGAGTTCTCCCTGTGGCTGTGTGATGAAACTGAGCAACGTAGAAACTGAGAAACTGAGAAAGAGGTATAACCCTAACAGAGGTACCAGGTCAACCATTGATGTCACACTTGCCCTAACACACCGGTTCCAAAACTGTGGGTCGCGACCCCATTCTCCAATGTCATGACCCCAGTTGGGGTTGTGACCTACAAACTTTGCCAAACACAGCAGTTCCCAAACTTCCCAAAAAAGTTTGAGGGGCCATCTTGGCATCTTTTCATCTGTTTCATAAAAAAAAAAACATTTTTATTTATTTTTATTTTTTATTTTTATTTTATTTTATTTAGTTTCATTACAACTACATTACATAGTTACCACCTGCACCCACGGCTGATCTCCACCAATCACGTCGCTGCAGTGGCGTCATTATGAAAAGCCTTTACATTTATATTTTTTAGAATCATTAACAATAAGACACTATATTTGTGCTATATTTGCATTTCCACAGTTAATCAGTAAAACACTTTGTGCATGTTTGCTCCTCACCCTCATTTTCCCCTGCTGTATCACTTAATGACAAAATGCAGGAGCTTTACTGTTGTACTGATCAGCTATGTACAACGGATGTACACAGGGGCCATGATACAGTCTCCACTGCTGCAGAAAGGGTTGAGAAACAGACGTCAGTCAAAGGGCAGGAGCGGGGATCGCGAGGTCTGGGCGTACTGATAACTCCATTAAGGACTGATTCCCAAGTAATGTTTTTCTTAAAAAAAATCTACTAAATAACCTAGTAATGAATTTAACAGTACAATTTAAATATGCATGATGACCAAGAAGAGTGTACCAAAACAATATAAATGCACTCGTCATTTTGAGGGCATGGATTCTTTAACAGTCAACGGGTAGCTAATGATTTTTACGAGAAGAATATGGAACACATCTGAAGGATGGGTCAAAGGAGAACAGAAAGTTGGAATTTCATATCCTTCAATTATTTGTATTGTCATTCTTATTGATTATTATGTGTACTATTAAATTCCTTTCTATGCCAACAGATTTGATTATTGGCTTGTTAACTAATTGGCTAACATTATCTTAGGGATAGATAGCCTTTTTAGAGATCAAATTGAAAATGTTAACGGTAACGATTTGTTCAGAGTTGGACAGAGGCCGTGCATTTCCAGTATGGAGGGGGGTGGGAATGCGAATCTGGCGGAATTCTCCTCCTTACTTCAACTGTTCCATCATACAGTATATATTATGTTCCTGCCCAAGATGACCAAATGTACTAGACAAAGATACTATATATCTGTATATATATATAACAGGAATAATGTATGAAGTTGGAGTAGAACTCTGTACTGAGTTAAGCTCCCAGCTCCCTTTCTCTCAAAATAAATAATCTTCTCATCTACAACTCAGGCTGCTGCTTCATTTGTCAACAATAAAAACCTCACATTTAGACCTCCGATCTAATAGTCAGTACTGGGCTTCTGGGGTGTGAGCACAGAATATTTTTTGCAAAATGTTATTGCAAAAATGGCTGGGTGAAAAAACTCTGTTGAACTTTTCTGCATCAAGAGTGCAGGGCTGATTAGCGATGTGGAAACAACGCCAATGACACAATCTCATTGTAAGCATAAAGAAAAAAAAATTTGTAGATTCAGTTTCATAATTAGGAAGTTGGGTAAAACAAACAGATCGTTCCAGATTTGGCATAGCTTTTAGATCCCGTTCTTTACATTTGTGAAATAACCTTTAATTTAAAAATATATATATTTTTTAAAATAATTAAAGTATCACACAGTGTCTGTGCATATTAACTATTTGATATTGCGTTTTTTAAGTTTGTAACTATCAAAATCATTTTGACCAGTGGTACCCATCAGCCTTGGTGAGTCGCTAAATAATGTTTGTATTGTATTTTGTGGTTGTATTCTTACTGTTCAGGTTCGCCTATATTTTTTAGTCTCCGAATTGTGTCTCGCAGTAAAAAATACGTTTCGGGACCCCTGCCCTAACACGCTATGAGAGTTATGTGTAAGATCAGGGCAGTTTGGGTCACCCAACAGATCAGCATCATTGACCAGCTTTAACTATCTGAGAACCTCTGCTGCGAACACAGTATCCCAGAGGTAACAAGCTGAATAGTGAATTTAAAAGGCTATTTGCCCTCCATGAATTTCTCATCCTCTTCCTGTGGGGCAGTTAGCAATGAGTCTTCCATGCCTCTTCTATTTTTTAATACCAATATGACTTTCCAAATACATATTCTCACTCTGTCAATATACATACATATACTAT
>JAOYSI010074275.1:0-18750 GCA_025775065.1 Hiodon alosoides | reverse complement strand
CTTCACAGATCAGCCTGGTCCATCCCTCCTGGGACTCTCCTACCTCTCCTTCACAGATCAGCCTGGTCCATCCCTCCTGGGACTCTCCTACCTCTCTTTCTGCTCTTCTTTATTTTATGCGCACACACTCATTCTTTTTTTAAAATATTAAATCAATGTTTTTAATGATAAAAGAATTTGAATTGACGTATTTTTAATGTGAGGTATTGGCTGCTTCTTAGATGTCTTTGGTGTGCTCTGTGTTTCAGGCCACTCTGGTGAAGTACACTACAGACGAGTTTGACCAGAGGATCCTGTACGAATACCTAGCTGAAGCTAGCGTTGTCTTCCCAAAGGTCTTTCCAGTCGTGTAAGTGACCTCGCGGAGAGGCTATGGTGAGGCCGCAGCGAAGGAGAGAAAGAGCAGACCTCGAGTACCTGCGGTTTGCATTTCCTTTGAAAAGGGGCCCTGGATGGCCTGAGAGTGCTTGACTTGCAGAACCTCGCCCTCTGTCTCCGCCTACTGGCCCACGCAGCAGGGGCAGTTTGTAGCTTGTGATGTTGTGGCGTCCTGCAGTGTTTGAGTCACCTGGGGGGGGGAAACAAAGTGAGCTCAATGTGGGGTTTGTGTTATAAACGGCAGTCACTTCTCTCACCTTCCTGCGTGTATTTAAGCCCGTTTTAATGTTTTCTCACCCCACGCCCAGCCACAACCTGCTGGACTCGAAGATTAACACCCTCCTGTCGCTGTGCCAGGACCCCTACCTCCTGAACCCTATCCACGGCATCGTACAGAGTGTGGTGTACCACGAGGAGTCCCCCCCGCAGTACCAGCCCTCCTACCTGCAGAGTAAAGTCCTGCTCCGTCTGAACTCAGCGGCTCGCTCAAACGGGCATGCTGTAGCTGAGGAAGGAAATGTGTATGGGGTTAAAGGTCGCGTGCGGCTAGCTTTAGCCAGGGGCGCACCGATAGGCTGAACTGACTGTGGCGGGGGCGGACAGCCCTGGTTCCTAAAGCCAGCTGGTTTCCACATGCCCTTAGCTGTTAAGTTGGAGTAATTATTTAGAAAAGGGAATCCTTTGACATTGTATGTTGAGGTGAAACTCACTCTTAAGGCCTTCTGAGTGGCTCAGTCAGAACTGGTCCTTGTCTGAGCGCAGACTGAGCCCTCAGAGCTGGAGCGCAGACTGAGCCCCATGAGCTGGTGTTCGCCTGTTCGAATCCAACTCATGTCATTGTGATCAGGAAAGCAAGCCTGTGGTGGAGGTGATAGTCGAGCATTAACACAATTGACACTTCCAAATTGGGGAGAGAAATGGGGGGAAATAATGGCAGATTCCAGATTTTAAAACGAAATAGAAGGTAACTCTGAAACCTTAGAGGGCTGCAGTGCTTCGGGACCAGGGTTGAGTAACCCTGGATAACAGTCTCGTATTCCGTGCCATGAACCTTTATGGAGAAAAACAAGTAAAGCAAGTATACCAATGGTTATTGGTTGTAATAAATGTCCAATAGGATGCAGGACATCCTGCTGATAGTGGCTTACCTGAGGTGCCCTCACGCCCCCCTCTTTCTTCCCCTCAGGCTTCGGTTTCAACGGGCTGTGGAGGTTCGCTGGGCCGTTTTCAAAGGTATGATTAATGACCGTCATGTTTGCCTGTCGTTTGCACAGGAAGCGCCGGGACGATTTTCAGCCTGCTAAGCAATTATATGGCCACTACGACTATTCGGATTTCCCTAAGATTTATTGACTAACACCAACCCCCCCCCTCCCCCTCTCCTTTTTCTGTTATGGTTGTGTTACTTAAATATGAAAATGAGCTTGACGAAAGAAGCCTGGAGATGGCTAGCTGGCTTGCTGTGACTCAGCCATGTTCCAGCCCAGAGAACTGGTATCCCTTATAAAGGCTGTTGGACTGGCGCCCTCTCCAGTCATTAGCCAGGCTCTGTTCTCAGCTCAATTAGACGAACGTCTATTGTTCGGAAAAGAGAAAAGAGTCAAAACAATCGTTCAGCCCTAAAGAGCGTTTTAAGAGTCAACGCTGCCTTCCCGTCAGAAGAGGAAAAAAAGTGTAATTGGATTTTGTCTGTCAGCGTTATGGGCCTGCTCCTCTCTCTCCGCCAACGACAGCAAACCCAGATCTCGGACTACGCTGAGCTGATTGTCAAGTTCCTGGATGCTTTGATTGACACCTACCTGCCGGGGATAGAGGAGGAGGCCAGCGAGGAGTTGCAGCGGACACCTACGTCGCCCTACCCTCCACCCGTCCAGAGCCAGCTCAGCATTACGGCCAACCTCAACCTCTCCAACTCCATGACCTCACTGGCCACCTCCCAGCATTCCCCAGGTCAGCCCCGCCCACAGACACTCCCGCTGTAACGCGATAACCCCCCGCAGACTGCAGACAGCACTTTTTACTGTCACGCAAAGCACATTAGCTCGGCCCTGCCCAATGACGGGCACTATTAGAAACATTAGAAAACACTCTTTCAGTGACAATCCTCTTTTAACTCTGAATGCTTCTGTAGCCAGAGTGCGTACACTCAAGCAATGTCTCAAAGTTAGAGTTTTTTTTCTTCTCTCTCGTCTTAAAATACTGTACATTAAAGGGATTGGAGAGCAGCCGACGTGTAACAAAAGACAACTCTCCTCTTTTATAGTAATTCACTACTCAAAATAGATTACACAAAGTAAACGTATGGTGTTATGGTATAACCGCTGTCTTGTCACATAACCAGGCGTTTTGGCCCATGACGGGCAGCGTGTGGCGTCGCGGTTAAGCCCTGGTGGACATATGATTGTTGGCTCAAGTCCCAGGTGGGGCTCTGATGTGGCGCTCGAGAACATACCCAGGTTTATTGACTGATCTGAAGTCTATAGATTACTGCTACGTAAGGGACTGTGATGTCGAAGACGACGGCGGACCTGATAATGGTGAGAGGGAAAATGTTTTTGCCAGGCCACGCCTTCTCGAGCTGATTATGTCAGCGAGCCTTGCTAATGGGTTTTTTATATGATGAAGCAAGAACTACATTTAAAAATATTACCCGACCGCATCGCTCGTCTCAGAATACCCAGGCTTTTTAACCCAAATGCATCGACCGTTCTCCGTGCATCAGAACGCTTTTAAACATCTGCACTCTGTCAGACGCAAAGCGGGCGCCCATAACCACAGGCAGTCACTTACATTTTCTGGCTGCATTATTTTAAACTCAACAAAGCAACCAATCTCCATAGGTTTTTTTTTTTTTTGTCTTATTTGTGAGCCGAAAGTACTGTCCCTTCGAAAGATAACGGCTTGTTAAAATAATAATAATTATGTCATTTATTTCCTTTTGGTTTTATTTTAGTTGTTATGCACTCACCCTACCTTTTCTTTTTCTCTTAGTTGTCAACGTACCTCCCTGTGCCGGTCGGCCTGTAGCTTATAGACTCTCTCCGACTTTGTCCCATTTGAGGTTCTCCGAGGTGGTGCCAACGAAAATGCCCGGTACAGCTGAGAACTATTGAGCCTAGCCATTTGTAGAGACTTTTTAAAAATCATTCTGAATTTTTACGGCTGCATTGCATTTCTGTTTGTGTAAAAGCTAGCCTCATTTTATCATATCCCGCCTGTAGATTTTGGACCCGACACTTACGTTGGACTGTAAAAATACCACAGGGGCACGCTGTCTGAGGCTCGTTTTGAGCCTGAACCACTAATCTATGAAAAGAGGAAGAGTTCCTTTAACCTGCAAGCTTCGCGCACTGAACCGCATCTCACACTGCACGTGTGTGTGTGTGTGTGTGTGTGTGTGTGTGTGTGAGACATTTGTGTTGCCGTTTTCTTCTTTCAACCCATTGTTTGAAACACCGCATGAAACCGTGACATTAGCAACGATAAAAAACATCAACGTCGATGGAAACGTCTGTCATCGTTTTTCTTTCGTTTTCCTGTTCTGTGAAATTCCTGTTGTTGCTTGGTGTCGCCCGTGCTTTGTGTCGCCCGTGCTGGTTTGCCTTCTCTATAATTTCCCCTCGCTCACTCCTGTTTCTTTTCTGTTCTCCTGTCTGCCAAGCTTCTCTGCCCTGCTCTAAGTCTGCCGTTTTCCCGCCACACCTCGCCCACCCAGGTACTCCTCTCCCCCTGTACCGTCCCCGCTCTGAGGCCCTCTGGGCCAGAGACACAACTACGGGCGGAGCCCAGATCTAGACTAGCAACGCTGACAAAATCGCCACCGGCCAAACAGCCAAACTTTTTCTTTAACCTGTAAGGTGGGGAATAAGGCTATTTGTCTTTGCAAGCATAGCTTGTTCCTGGCTGCCTCCCTTGAGGGGCTGGAGACTGGGGGCCCTGGAGGACAGGCTTGCTTGGGTGTGTACAGTATTTGGAAAGGCACCGGAAACTATAGCTGTATAAGGTGGTGAAACGCACATACTATAAGAATGAAAATAAAAAAATTTAAAAGTTGAAGGGTTCCTTTTCAGTCCATCTGCTTGTGTATTGCTCCCTCTATTGAAAGCTTTGTGTATTGAATCGGTTTATGTTCACCGTCAGGTTCACTGTCAGTAATGATCTGTCAGTGAAAGCACTTTCAAGTATTTTCTTTTAGGTTTTTATTTAGTTATCTGAATAAAGGAAATAACTGAGATTACATAATATCAGCTTGTGAATTGTCAACCTAGACGGCTAAAGCTGAATAATTTAATGGGTTTGCATGTTTATATATTTTTTATTTTATTGTTTAAGGCTGACAGTGCAAACGCTGGGTCTGAAATCCATATGACCTCGTGTGGACTGTGAGCCGGGAAGGGCGCGGTGTCCGTCCCTTGCCCCTCGCTCAAGACCTCCTCTCCCCCCCCCTCCCCCAGGCATGGACAAGGAGAATGTGGAGCTGTCGCCCACCGCGGGCCACGGCAACAGCGGGCGCACGCGGCACGGCTCGGCTAGCCAGGTGCAGAAGCAGCGCAGCACCGGCAGCTTCAAGAGGCCCAGCATCAAGAAGATCGTGTGAGGGAGAGCGCCGACTCCAGCCCAGCCCCAGGCCTCCGACTCCAGGCCTCCGACTCCGGCCCCGGGCCCAGGCCTCCGACTCCGACTCCAGGCCCCAGGCCTCCGGCCCCGGCCCCAGGCCTCCGACTCCAGGCCTCCGACTCCGGCCCCGGGCCCAGGCCTCCGACTCTGACTCCAGGCCTCCGGCCCCGGACCCAGGCCTCCGACTCCAGCCGGACTCCTACGCCAGCCCGACTCCGACTCCGGCCCCGGCCCCAGGCCTCCGACTCTGGCTCCGGCCGACTACGCCAGTCATCATGCTGCACTTTTTCCTCTCTTCGCTCCTCGTCTGTTCCTTCCCGCGTGGTATGCTCCGTTTTTTGTTTTGGGGTTTTTTCCCCGTCATCTGTCGAGAGCCAAGTTCGCCCTATGATCAACATTTATAGGTTTCAGAACAGAGTTTAAGTGTTCAAAATGTGTTAAGTGCTTAATTCTTTTTTCCCCATTCCCGCATTATAGAAAAACACATTTGTTTTTTGTGGTCGGAGGGGTGTATCAATAAAATATAAATACACTAATATGGTAATAAAATACGCTAGACAGGATTTTAAAAAGAATCAAGGAAAGCACTGAAAATCACAACACTGCAGATAGTCGTTGGAATAAGCCATTTTGTTATCGTTGGAACTCCTTGTTTTTCTGGCCTTTTATTTAGTTTTTTTACTTTGAAAAGTGTTATAAAGACTTTGTTAGTGCACTTTTCACTTTTCTTTGACTCCTTTTTTTTTTTTTTTTTTTTAAACTTTGGATTCAAGGAGAACGCGCCGCACTTTTTTCTGTTGGCTGAAAGAGCGCCTCCACCTGGCCCCCAGTGTTTAACGTTCAGGACTGCAACACCTGGAGTACTGACTCACTAAGGGAGTCAAATGCACAAATTATGCATCTGCGGTTGTTGGCAGCCGACCTCTTTTTAACGTGGCTGGGTGGGCAAGGCCGTTGTTTTGACAGCGTTGTCTTGATTTCAGACAGTGGCATCGATGACCTACGACGTGCACTGAGTCGGTCCCACCGGTGATGCGTGTTGGGAGGGACGGGGAAGTGGGGAAGGGCCTAGCCCAGGCGTAGGCGGGAGGAACAAAATACCGAGGTATGCCTGAATAAACGGCATGCCGCAACACTGCCCTACTTCACAACACAGTAGCTCTGGGGTCTTCGCCATTAGGTCTGTCCCGGACCGATTTGCCTAATGAATGGAAAATCACGCGTGTATCTGTGTCGAAATGGGAGGTGGGAGGGGAGTATAATTGAGTTACATTTTAGCATTTTTGCGTTCTTTTCAAATCTAGAAAAGGACGCAAGATATGTGTATGTTAAATGACAATAACCAAGAAGTCTCTCTCGCTCTCTCACACACAGTTTGGGATCTTGTTTTATCCAATGTGTGCCTTCATCAGGATTTTCAGATGTTTATAGTTTGTTTAAAAAAATTTTAAAAAGTGAGACCTTGCTTTGGGAAGTAAGAAACAGGTACTAATTATCAAGACACTTACGTTTAGTATAAATGTACATACAGTTAAGAACTGCATTGTAAACAGTATCTTAAAAATTATCTAGTATACAATCATCTGTACCCTGCTGCCTGAGAGTAATTGCCCTGTATAGCTTAATATTAATTGCAAAGATATTGAAGTGATTACTTTTTTTAAAGCATTATTTGTATAAAAAATATTGAAAAACGCTAGAAGTGCAACACAAATGTGTAAATAGTAAAACAACTTTATTTTGTTAATTACCAATTATGATGTGTGTAATTAGGACATTTTATTATTTGTTTACAGTCCAAATGTTGATAATAATATGCAAAAACAAATTTGCCAAAATCATTAAAATATTGACAAACGCGAGTATGGCACAGTATTGATCAAATCTCAATTTAAAAAAAAAATAATAATAATTTTAAGGCAACCATTGCCCTCTGAAAAATGGTTTTAAAATAGAAATTGGCCTTTTTGACCTCTGTCGCGTACTGTAGAAGTTTGCATTTCAGCACTCCACATGTGAGCCATGTGGTGCCCTTTTGTGAAGGATTGAATTGGCCGAACTCTGGCTGTCTGTGTCCAACTACATCGCTTAATACGACGCGGCCTGGGGGGTAGATGAGTCCGTGAGGGTATTGGCACGTTCAGTTATTACTATCGGTCGTCCCAGGGCGGACGGAGTTAACGGCTGTTTGTAGACTGCTCGCTTCTCTGTTCAGCAGGCATTCACATAGCATGCAGCAGTCTCTTGGGTGCGGAGGATCTCGAACCCGTGATTCAGCGCAGCAGACACAGCAGGGACTCTGGACCAAAGACTAGCTTGCACTAGCATAATGAAAATCAAGCCTGTTTAGCACTCTTAACTTTAAAAGAAAAGTTTACGTTATGACGTCATTTTGTCTTGCCCCTAAGCGGAGTCTTCGTAGTGTGGCTGCCTTTGCGTAGTGTAGTAACCGGGCGTTGGATTTTTCCTTTCACAAAACTGTCTTTGATCACCACTCTGTCTGTAACTCCGGACATTCACAGCCTGAATTTTAATTTACAGTGATAGTGATGATCACCTGGTGGGGGGGGGGGCTGGTTTTCCTGGTCTACCCTGAAATTACTTTGTGATTGATTCCATGTAGGTGATATGGTAGGTGAGGGCCTTTTATCCATTCACAGAACCCTTGGGGTGTATGCTTGGGATATTGTCAAAATGTATGCTTGGGATATTGTCAAAATAGTCGAAAGAGTGGTGAAATGTACAAGGGTAGTGTTAGACTGATGGGTGATTATATTATTTTATTTTCAAAAACCCTTAAGCTTTCTTAACAAACGACACACAAATGTTTATTTGCATCCAGTTAGTGTTCATTAAGTTTAGCTTGACCATATATATAAAACTGGTTCATCTGAAGAAAGTGCACTAGAGACCCAGTGAGGAGGCGAGAGGCAAATTAAATAAACCGGGCGAAGTGAAATTGTGCTCAATGGATTAGTTTGTTTACATGTCTTGTTCATATACTTGAATTGTGGGTTGCTGCCCATGTTAAACGCAGTCTGCCCTGGTAAAGCACAGCGGTAAAGGGACAAGTTAAAAAATGCTCTCGCCACTCGACTGAATAAGGGTACCAGACGCGACATGGCTACGGTATTACACAGCGGAAGCCACCTTTAAGGAAACCAAACTCGGCTTGCTTCCAAACTGTAGAAGAACAAGCTCTTTGATCACCGAGTTTGAGAAAAAGACTTCTGCAGCCTCATTTTTACAGTGTGTATTCGTTAATACTTTAAGAGTTCTGTGTTAGTTTTTTATCCTGCAGGTCTGGACCAATCAGTGCAAAGGTGTTCTCTTTTTTTACTCCTGCTTTTATTATCCACACAAAATGTATTCTAATTAAAATAAGAAAGGTCAATCAAAGATGCGTTTCCTGCGCGTTGCAGTCCCTGTAAGCCAAGTGTCTCCTAAGGTTGTTTTCCTGTCACTTATTCTAGTTTTGTGGCTAGTTTCTATGTCGGGTTAATTCCAAGTACCCCGCTGTATGAACCACACCTTTGAACACCTTTGTCTTGTTATAATGAGTCCTGAGTCCATGAGTATAATGAGAGTTTTCATCCTCCTGTTCCCGAATGTTACTGGCTTGTTTTAAGGTAGCCGTTTGTACTGTGGTTCATTTCCAGGGTAAGACTCAGTGATCAGAATAGACTCAGTTTGCTACAGTTGTGTTTCGTGGCATTATTTTGCTCGTAAATTTGGTTCTTTTTAAATGTATGTCCTGTGTGCCACATGGAGCAAGGAAATAAATACCAACGGTAGTTTGTAAACGACAATTAGTCTGCAATAAGATTCAACGTAATCTTGTCGTTGCAGTGCAATCCGTGGCTTTAAAAAAATAATAATAATTGTATTAAAGACAGTCTACCCCTGGGGAAACTAGTTTCCAACACCAGTTGACAAGTTCGTAAAGCTGTCATTACCAATAGCACATTTAAGCTGTAATCATGTATTTATGCTTTGTCATTTTAGTTATTTTATTAGTTTAGACAGATTCCTAAAAGATTTTCAGTTAGGTAAATAAATGAAATATGAAATAAAGAGTAACTATTCAATCCTAACATAATCTTTATTGAATTGAGTTTACACTCACAGACTTGAGGAATCTTCCTGTGTCACGGTGGTGCGGTTACCCACTTTTACACAACTAGAGAATTAACTGGGATCATTGTCTTACCTGGCAGAAAAGTAACATGATCTCTGTGCCACAGCAAGCGCAGCCCTGTCCGAACCTTCCCTCTGCCCTTCAGAACCAGGGAGAGACGCACCCTCCTCATCACAGGAGCTCTGTCCGATGCTGCTGCTGCGAAGAAGGGCAACGTTGGGAAAACGCCCCTGTTTGTCGGGACAATGAGTCGGTGAGGGAGCTGTGGGTGGTGGCCTTGCAGTCAGACGTTTTGTGTGTAAGATGAAAGACCTTAAAATTTGGCGCGTCTTACTTGAGGTTATGCAAAAAAAAAAAAAAGTGTCTCCACAGAGCATTGGCCACTTTTTATTTTATTTTTATTTTTTAAAAACTCATTTTGTTTCACTTACTGTAAATATTTTTGTGTAAAATTTGACAAAGGTATATTTACTACACTGTAAATACATGTGACGATATATTGTATTATTTAGCTTTTTTGGTAAAGCAGTTAGTTGCTGTACATGTATAACATATAAATTGAATTATTCTAGTGTTAGTAATAAACTTCTCTCTCCATGCTACCTTTGCATCGTGTCATCCAAATATTGAGGATCAGAAAAAAACTAAAAACAATAAAGGTTAAATTAAGAATATGAAATGCTGTGTATTGTACAGTCACGCTGTGTATGATGAATCCCCCAGTGTTACCATTGAGTTTCACCTGAATACACTTTAAAGCTGTGTGTGTCAAAACCCATACCTGAGGACCCTCCCAATGCTGTCAGTATTGGTTATGGAACTCTTATGAGGATAAATTGTTAACAAAGCCCTCATTTCTACCACCTCTCAATCTTACAACCCTCAATGTATGTATTCCTTTTTTTGGAAGTAAACTGTAAATTCAAGGTGTTACCAACCAGTACTCCTGCCCTTCTCTTCTTTTAGTGTTTACTGTTCTTAAGCGACCTGCCGACAAAAAGGAGAACTCTGAAACGTCAGACAAAGGTCTGAAAATATACGAAACGAAATAGTGTTGTCCCAGTGGCGTCTTGTACGAAGCGCAAGTCGCCTGCACACATCTCTGCTGCACCCTGAATCATGAACGGACTTCAGATAGGAACCCGTATTTGTGAAATATGTGTTCTGATGTCACGCTCCAGTTGGCACGTGGAGGATATCTTGCAGGTTTAACTGTTTTACTTTACAAGCGAGTCATGAATACCTGGCCAGCCATAGAATCCAGATTATTCAACCTGCAATAAAACTAGGGTAAACTGTTGACTGGAATACCTCTTAATTTATTTACAAAAATAAATGATGGTAAATGCCTCCTGAGGTTATCAGTAGGGTTCTAGGAGCATGTTACACTACTGAAACACAGACACTATGATGTAACGCAAAGAACAGGGTATGGTAAGGTGAGATGTTATTGATATGTCCATAGGAACCTTACTAACAGAACGTTTTGTTACTATTGATTGTAGGCGTCCAGTTTTTAACATGCACATAGGTGAGCCTGTCCCAGCTCAACAATTGTGCATTTCATGCGTGCTTAAAAAAATGTTTTTGCTGCACTTATGTGTGAGATTCATGTATCAATACCAGGTTTACAGAATCATATTAGTATGATATATTAGTAATTATTATGAAATAATAGTGGTATAATCAAAAAACAATCTAATCTAATGAGTCTTTTTAATGAGAATACAGTATTATTTTCATATGTATGCAAAAATAGCTAACGCTAATGGCTCTCTTTTGTGTATCTCTGGTTGCATTAGTGCCCGTGCGGTACAGCTACAAGTTAATCATTCGTCTATGCATTTGTTGATCTCGGTCATGTTACTGGTAAAATTTAACAAATATTCTAAATAATGGAAGATTTGCTGGTTGCTTTGCTGCTGGTTACCACGCTCCGGCACCGTCTGCTGGTTACCACGCTCCGGCACCGTCTGCTGGTTACCACGCTCCGGGACCGTCTGCTGGTTACCACAGTCCGGCACCGTCGGCTGGTTACCACAGTCCGGCACCGTCGGCTGGTTACCACAGTCCGGCACCGTCGGCTGGTTACCACACTCCGGGACCGTCGGCTGGTTACCACACTCCGGGACCGTCTGTGTCGGTCACATAGTCCCTCTTATATGGCCCTCCCCAAGGGGACCGTCTCTGGGTGAGGGAATCGAGTAGCCTTTGAGGCAGACAACGTTCTCACCTTGGCTGTCTCGGGCCAGGGTCTACCTCAGGAGAGTCAATAGTTACCACGACGCCTGACGCGGGCGTCCAAAGGTATATGGGGGGGGGGGGTGTATGGTTTGCACCTGTCTGCAGTAGCAGCTGGCCCCTTGTAAGGGGCTGACTGAATCTGATGATGCAGCCCTGTCTGCAACTGGACTTCAATGTAAGAGAGAGAATGAAGCACATCAACCAATAAATGGTGAAGCCAAAACACGATCAGTGTTCTTGACCAGCCATTGAAATCTCTAGACCTTAATTAAACTGAACACTGGTGATCTTAACTCAAGAAAGTTCACGAAAGAAAACATTGAAATCTAGTGAAGCTGGAAGAATTCTCCATGTAGGATGTTTGATAACACCTGCTTTCTACAGTGCCTCAATGATTAAACACTACAAGCTTCTACAAGTCTTCTCAGTGTGGTCAAGGAGAAAGGTGGATGTATGAAGTACCAATTGAAGAACGTTCGTGTGTATTTCCCCCCATTACAATCCGTTCTGTGAACCTGTATGTTGCTCGTTTCTGGTTTATTTGTGTTAAAGTTAAGATAATTTATCTCAGCACAACTAAATTAAACAGCGAGCTAATTAGTTGATTTGGCAGTAATCAAAAGTTCCTGTTAATGGATTCCACAACAGTGCGTAACCGTATCAGCAGAACTGTATTATGCATAGGAACAAAAACTGTGGTGTTTACATAGGCACAAGAACCTTAACGTTTCCATATTGAACGGCATTACTGTCGTGAGATGTTTATCGGTATACTTGTTTATCGTTTTGGTGCATTGTATCTACAAATCGCCGAAAATATGTGGTATTACAACCATTGGTAGCTTCAAGCTGACGGTGTTGTCTACGCGAGACTCTGTATTCCCGCCCCTTCTCATAGTTATCGCGAGGTTTGATCAGCTGTTGGGATCTGTTTTTAGAGTCTAGTGTTCGGACGGTCAACACGTGGGGAGGAGAGACAGACACATAGGGGGACGCGTAGGGATTGAGTCAGGCCCAGAATACATATATTCACAAACACCAATTCATAGTGGCGGTGCGGGGGGAAAAATAGGCACAGTAAGTACATTTTATTGGTTAATTCATAATACATTAATGTGTTTTTGCACAAAGGACATTGACACTTTGCGAACTTAATTAACGTGGGCATCTAGTAGGCTCACGTAGATATTGATGTAGCACAGGTTGAAACGAGCATAGCTTTCATGGTAACAGACGTCCTCTGGTTCAGTTATGATTCTTTATATATAGAAACGATGAACGTTTTAGCAAAAGTGTGTCCGTACTGGCGTTAAATTAAAACGCACATTATTATATCGACGTGCTTTATATCGTATGTACTTAAAATGTGTTGCGTTTCATAAAAGATAGCTTGGTAGCTTGATATCGTTATCTTTCAATTTTATAGCGTGCTAACTTGGTTCGTACCAGGCCACATTGTATATTTAGTACTGCTTGTCCTGTGTACGGTGATGTTTAGAATGTTTCATAATTAAAAGTCTCATTGGGGTGGACAGACTAGATGGAAAGCAATCACGTTGAGTGCGAAAGTTTTCGTTTGATCACAGTGCGTTGCCTAGTAGTGGTTACATGCTGCGGTCGGCTTGGATGGATTGTCAGTATACTGATACCACGAACGTATGATCGTGAATAGACTTGGAGCCCAGGTAGTAGTTGATGTATTATGCTCTTGATGCATCTGCATTCTAGCTGCTGACGCAGTTACCCCTGAAGTATATTAACGTTAATTCGCTAGGTGTTTAATTTCACTGTTAGTGACCTAAGTCGTAAAGCGCCGCGGCCTACCACGGTTTTAATATTATCGTTAGGTTATTGCTGGTCTTGTTAATGTTTATTTTGACAGTAAAG
Source organism: Hiodon alosoides (assembly GCA_025775065.1). Taxonomy (NCBI): domain Eukaryota; kingdom Metazoa; phylum Chordata; class Actinopteri; order Hiodontiformes; family Hiodontidae; genus Hiodon; species Hiodon alosoides. The sequence goes on along the minus strand of JAOYSI010074275.1, from coordinate 5,486 downwards.
GCGTAGTGAATTGATTTCGTGTGCATTGTAATGTACGTTTGGAAATTGTTCATTTTCCTTTAATTCTGGTCTATTTCTAATGAAACCGGGGAAAGTTAGTTATGGGGAACGGTGGTGCACGGACGCTAACAACTCAACCGCAATCATAGCTTGCTTGTTGAAGAAACATTCAAACTTGAATTTCAGATCTAACGTCATGGAATGTTGCTACATTATGGGTTACGTGTTTGTTACGTAAGGAACCGGCATTCGTTTCATGATGTAGTAACGGTCGTAAAGGCTATTAAACGGCAGTGTATGAATCCAGTAAGGATTTTCAGTGAAGTGGATCGGCAGATATTGTATGTGCTGCAATATTATCGGAGGTTCAATTTAGCCGTCGCTTTGTTTTCTAAAAGAAGCAACACCGGACGAATAAGCTGATTACGCCGCCTCTTCTCAACGCGGTACATTGTTGGTAGCATTTTCACAAATATAGTGTGACCCTTCCGTTATCAACCCCCCCAAGGTCGTAGAGCGACGCAGCTTGATTCTCGATGTTCGAGTCATCCAGCACATAGGGAATGGTCGCGTAGGCTGTATAAAACCCGTTAGTTGCTCTGGGATTAAAAAAAAAAAAAAAATCAGTTGGAGGTGGAATCAGTTGGAACCCGAAATTCGTAACTATTTATTCAAAACTATGAATAAACAGGCGTTGACCGTAGTTTGTTGTTCAATCTTCTCCTTGTGTGTGGAACAGGTGTCGCTCCCACTGCTCACTTGCAATACCATATGGTCTATGGATGGTGTTGTTAGTGTCATTCCCGTTTAGTTTGCCTACTAGACTAAAGTCTTAATGACCTTTGACAGGTCATTTACAAACTCCTGTGAAGGCCTGGAACACTTGCGCGAGTTAACGGAGACTCCATAGTGCTTCTGTGTACTGGTATAGGGAAACTTTCGTTTGACCATCTTGCCTTGTTTCATTAGTGCACTAAAGCCCAGTAAATGAATTTTTTTTGCTTAATGTATTAGTTTCACTTCATTGTGGTGCTCACTAAAATAAAAAAAATGTTTTCCCTACCTGCTCTTTCAATTCTTTGTAAAATGGCGCTGTTGTACTTTAAGGTTACGTGGTTAATATTTGCATTTCATCCAGATATTGGAACCGGTTGATGGCTCTCCGGATTCTTTCTTAAAGAGGTGTTACCAGTTACCAATAAAGGCTGATTTTTGCCTGAGGTTGGCTTGTAGCAGCAATTTTTAGTTGTGGTGTTGAATGTATACCCCATACAGTATGTTAATTTTAGCGTTTGAAGCAGTTTTGGGTTGGTAAGAACACTCCCACTGCCCCACTAATGGTCCAAAGCGTGCCACCTAATGGTACTGAAACTCAGTGTGTCCGAACGTGGCTCCCCTTCCAACCTACTCCGCTTTAAAACCCTTTTTTCAGTGACTGTATTCCATCCCCTCTTGATTAAACCAATTTCCCTGGACGCTTAAACTTCTCGTGCGTTATTTTGAATGCACGTTGCTACATTAAGACAATTGGTTCTGAATAGGAGATTCACATTTCTGTTCCGTGAGGCGACACGTCCTGGACCCAGCGCTTTTAGCTTGACAGAGTTGACAGAGTTGACAGAGTTGACAGAGTTGACAGAGTTGACAGAGTTGACAGGATCTGCCAGGGACGCAAGCTCTTGTAGTAAAAGAAAGCCAAAGGTGTTTCCTCCGACTTCCCCTGCCGGCAGATGTGAGGAGCTGCCTTCTGCTTGCTGCTGTTGCTGCTGCTGCGGGGTGAAAGTCCAGCCACACTCTGGGCGCTCGATCTGTTCTGGGACCAGTGTTTCTGCGTGCTTCTGCGTGCGCGCAGGCATTGGCAAGGGCCGTGAAGGGCAAACGCTAATGTTACTTGAGGGGGGGGGGGGGTGATGTACGACTGCCCGCCATTGGTCGTCCCGCCCACTGCCTGTTAAGGAAAGGCATGTCATTCCTTCCTTTTTTAAACTTGGACAGGGCTCGTTTCCCCAGCCAGCGGGTGCGATAGTCAGGCAGCTTACGTGGTTAAATATTAGCTCTGGGGTTCTGCTGGTGGTTTGCTGGGGACCTGAAAGGGAATACCTGCGCATGTGTGCTGTATCTCAGGCCCTTCATCTGCCTGGCTTTCACTTTTTAAAGCTGGGAGAGTTTTCTTCACTGGTCCCGGATCAGTTTTGTTCAGAACCAGTTTGTTGGTCCATAATTGTCAGACTTCAAATATTTGGAAGCAAGCTATGGTACAGTTTGGCTTTGTTGCAGGACGTTTTTCTCTCCAGCATTCATTTCTCTGCCAGACCTGGGTTTCCTTCTCATGACCATATGGTAGAGGGTAGCGATTCTCTGGTGCAGTTGCGTCCAGTTGTAAATTTTCCTCTGGCCTGCTTAAGCTCTCGACAAACAACTTACCTTCATGGTCACATCAGGATTTCCCTTTCTGTCCCAGGCTTCTGTAAAAACCACAGTGGACAGGGCCTATAAATGTGCAGTCATGATGGGAGTTTGAGGTGCATTTTTAATTCTCTGCATTACGGAATAGGGCTTCACCTTTGGTTTCTCCGCTGAGCGAACTCCCTAATGTGAACCGTCGCAGAGGCATGAGGGATGTGTAAACTTCCCCTCGCTATCAGCCCTGTTGTGGGACCGGAGCTGGTGTGGTGGAGACTGACCGTTTATAGTGAAGGAGCCGGTGCTGCCCGTTTTACTGTAACCCCTCTCTCCGTCTCTTTCTAGGTCTAGCTGCTAGGGTCCTGAGGAAATGCCATTAAGGGTACGGTCCGTCGTCTCAGTTACTCTGCCATGCGCACTGGCGCTGGCCGGCTGGTGGTGGTACGTCTCGCGCAAGAGAGAGCGAATAGCAGGCCTCGACAAAGAGGAGGGAGCGGCCATGGGCCTGCTGGCTTCCCCCAGTGAGGGCAGTAACGGCCTGGTGGAGAAGGGCCGCTCACGCAGCAGGACCAGCACAGACAGGCCGAAGGTCAAAGAGGAGGCTCCAGCGGAACAGCTGGTCGTAGCGGAGGTCCACGTGGAATCGGTGACACCAGAGATCACCCGCCCCTCGACGCCGGCCTCGTGCCCCGGCAGCGTGGCCACTGGCCCGGAGAGCGAAGACGAGCCCCCTCTTCTGGCAAAGACGGCGGAGTTGGGCAGCGCCTCCGAGAGTGAGGCCGCGAGCGCGCGTGCAAGCGCCGCCACGGCTTGGGAGATGCTGTCCGCTGCTGATTTGCTCACGGGGCGTGAGGAGAGCCAGGTGGCCACTCCTACTCTTCCTGCTGATGAAGCGGGGTCGTCCGCTGTGGCCATCGGATCTTCGCGAGCGGCGCTCACGCACGCCGTCAGGCCAGAGCCGGAGGGGGGGGTCTCTGCAGAAAAACTCAGAGTGCCTTTAGCTGAGGATCTGCCAGTGAACCTGGCGATGGAGGACCTTTCATCAGGAGCTCTTCCCACAGAGGAAGGGCAGGCCCCCAGCAGCCCTCAGGTGGAGGTTCCGCCCCCCCCTTTCCCCTGTCTCGTCCCCACAACACCAGCCCCTCTGCCGGGACCGGAGTCGGAGGGCCACAGCGGGCCCCTGGAGAATGGACTGCTCGAGGACCTGGCTGAAAGCACAAACATGGAAGAGATTCAGCGGATCGCGGCCGGCCTGGTCAGCAAGGTCATCTCAGAGGCCAGACAGGAGGTCCTCACGGAGAGCCAGGGCAGTGATGCCATTAAGGAGGAGGAGGAGGAGGAGGAAGACGGCGGCGCCGGGAGGTTGTCTGAGCCCAGCAGCAGCACACCCACGTCCAATGGTAGGCCTTGCTCTGTGCGAAACCCGGTCATGAAAGTACAGAACCTGCAGCTGGAGGGTCCCTCCCCTACGGATCACAGAGAACCAGGAAGTGATGAGGAAGGCTTGATGGGAGCACTGCAGTCAGAGTGCACAGAGGAGGTGAACGGCTGCGTGGCTCCTCTACAGAAGGTAGCAGAGGAGACCAGCAATGGTAGGAGGAGAACGGACAGTTGTCCCAAACGCACAGCCTCTGCCCCCTCAGAGACCACGCTGGAAGCCACCACTCCTGGCCTTGCTAAGATCCAGGCCGAGGAAGGCATTGCCAGGGCGGAAGATTCCGGCTGCAGTACGTGTCAGTCTGAGGACGGCATCAGCAGTGAGGACCTCGTCCCCAACAGCGCAGGGTTTTCTAGCACGGTGCCCGGAAGCAAGGGGGACCTGCTTGACATTCTAAGATCTGAGATCTGCGCACGGATTGGCCTAGGGCCGGATGATAAGGAAGAGAGAGGCTCCATGGTGGAGGTAGGCTTGCCCCCACTCAGGCCGGACCCGTGCCAGGAGACGGATCTCGACGGCTCCGGTCACATGACCATCAACGAAACCGAGGCTGATCAGTCAGGAGGTGAGTGACCCCCCCCCCCCCCCATCTCGTTTCATCTCGGCCAAGTCTGAGTGGGTCGTTAGATGGCTGAGAAATGCGTATGCTTTGAAAGAATCATTTGACCACTTTGTGGCATGTCTTACAGCTACAACCGTTCGCCCCCGTCTTCCCTAAAATAAAGTGCATTTAATTGTGTTTTATTGATTTGGGCCACCTAATTGGCATGTAATTCACACAATGTTAAAGGGTGCCGCTGATCACACTTAATTGATCACTTGGCCGGCCTGGTATAAAAAACTACGGTATCCACCGGTGAGGCAGTCTGCCAAGGCATTCTCGCTCTTTGAAACGGTGGCGCTAATGTTTAAGAGTCCCATAGTAAATACGGTAACTTCCCTTTGCTCCGAGCGTCTGGTTGGTTCGGGAGGTTCAGCTCTGCACCGTTTCTGCATAGATTGCTGTGGGCGGGGCGCTCCCCTGCATGGCCGCCTACACTGATTACGTTGGTGGATTAGCCTTTTTGGTGGGTGGAAAGTAAAAATCGCCACAGACGAGCCTCTTTGCATATGTAGCATTTAACGAGAAACCATAATGAGTGAGAGAGGCAGCGTTCTGTTCGCCGCCTGTGGGGCCAGAGGTGTTGAAATGATCGCATTGCCTGATTGGGTGGATAAAGTTGGCCTTAGTCTGTCTGTCGGCACAAGTTCAGACTACACGCATTCATTCACATGGGAGAATGTCCGTTTTGTTAAGTGACATCCTCAATGTGGCCCTCTGAAGTGCCAACTCTATTAAAGAGACGGTGAGGTTGTGTGTTGGGGACAGTAGCCTGAAGCCCCCCGCTGTTCCAGTGTGCACTGTGTCTCTGATGGGGGACAGTAGCCTGAAGCCCCCCGCTGTTCCAGTGTGCACTGTGTCTCTGATGGGGGACAGTAGCCTGAAGCCCCCCGCTGTTCCAGTGTGCACTGTCTCTGATGGGGGACAGTAGCCTGAAGCCCCCCCCGCTGTTCCAGTGTGCACTGTCTCTCTGATGGGGGACAGTAGCCTGAAGCCCCCCGCTGTTCCAGTGTGCAGTGTGTCTCTGATGGGGGACAGTAGCCT
>JAOYSI010074274.1:0-18236 GCA_025775065.1 Hiodon alosoides | reverse complement strand
TGTCGGTAAAAAGGGCACACTTTGACAGGCGAGCATGTGGTCTATGCAGGCCTTGTTAACGGCCAGGCAAGAGAAGGCGCTCCAGAAGCATGTGTGTCGGTAAAAAGGGCACACTTTGACAGGCGAGCATGTGGTCTATGCAGGCCTTGTTAACGGCCAGGCAAGAGAAGGAGATCCAGCTGAAGATGCTGATCACACGCGGGGAATCCGTGCAGAGGAACACGTCTCCAGAGGGGGTCCCTGTCGTCCGCAAGCAGATCCAGGACCTGAAAGACTCCTGGGACGCCCTGCTCTCCTCCTCTATCCAGTGCAAAAGGTCAGCCCCCCCCCCTTTGAGGACCATTTGGTTTGATCCATCCATCTAACCAAGGTCAGCTCGACAGAAACTTCTTGAGAAGAGAGAAACTTAGTTCCAAGCAAGGACACTTTAGTAACATGTGCTGATTTTTTTTGGCCATGTCAGGTCCAATTCAGTAAAGCTTAACATTGCTGTTTCTTTAGTCTTCCAGAACTAGCTTCTCAGTAGCACTTAGACCAGAGTTTGGATGGTATCCATTTATACACTGAAGAATACATTTTCTTCAGAATAAATATTTATTAAAAGCAATTGCAATCATTGTTTTTATAGGAGTTAGCAGCTTGAGAAACCCAGTTCCACTGTATGTGAGATTTTTATAGAGAGGGGATACGTGTGCTGTGTGCACAGCCGTAGGTGTGGGAGAAATTATTGTGATTGTGAAATGACTCTTATCGTGAAATGACTCTTATCGTGAAATGACTCTGATTGTGAAATGACTCTTATCGTGAAATGACTCTTATCGTGAAATGACTCTTATCGTTAAATGACTCCGATTTTGAAATGACTCTTATCGTGAAATGACTCTTATCGTGAAATGACTCTTATCGTGAAATGACTCTTATCGTGAAATGACTCCGATTGTGAAATGACACTTATCCTGAAATGACTCCGATGGTGAAATGACTCTGAACGTGAGCAGCCAGCTGGAAGGCGCCCTCTCCCAGTGGACCAGTTACCAGGACGACGTGCGGCAGTTCCTGAGCTGGATGGAGCGGGTGGAGGAGAGCTTGGGCAGCACAGACAAGCAGTACTCGGAGATGAGGGACAAGACCGCCAACCTGGGCAAAGCCAAGGTGCATGTCGGCCTTACCTGTTGGTCTCGTCAATGTCACGTCACGTCAATGTCACGTCAATGTCATACCAGCCACCGGTTCGGTCATAATTAAGGATTAAGGTTTTAATGTCAAAATCAACGCTGAATGTTATCAGCTAACTAACATGGGAAAGAAGTTTCAGTTACAGTTGGAAAGGTGTGCTCTAAAGAGATTTGTTACGCTCAAGAGAACCGTACCATCTTGTGCCTTCGTGATCACTGTTCCCTGGGAGTTTTACCTTTAGTCAGTCCCAAAGCCTGAAAGAGGGGGTTTATCCTCCTGGGATGGTTACAGCTCCTGTACGAGGAGGTGCTGAGTCACAGCAGTCCACTGGAGACGATCGCCACGAAGGGCGCCAACATGGCAGAGCACTGTGTCACCCAACTGGAGATCCGGGACCTCCAGGACCGCTACGCCTCCGTCAAGGACAAAGCCAAGGTGCCAGCACCATCTCCGCCCTAAAGCGCTCCAACAAGCCGTGCTTGTCACTGGATTTCTATTCTCAAGCTGGTGTTTATTTTTCCTCCGTGTCCTAGAACGCGGTCTGCAAGGCGGAGGAGCTGGTTCTGACCCATCAGGAGTACCAGCGCGGTCTGCACGTGTTCGAGGACTGGCTGGATCAGGAGGTGGAGAGACTGAGCTGCTACTCGCAGCTGGATGGGGACGTGGACTCCTTGGAGAACACGCTGCTGAAGTTGCAGGTCGGACTGGACCCAGACCCAGTCCACAGACCACTCCCTGTCCCTTTATCTGATGTCCATACATTTACATTTACATTCAGATACCATTTTATTATTGTTTAATAGATGTTTATCTAAAGTCCATGAAAGGCGAAAGGTTCTGGTAGACCATAAGCGTCACTAGGAGTAACGATACCGTGTCATAGACAGTTTTTCTGTGCTATAGCCATGTGCTTTACCACATGGTGGTTCTGATGTCCAAAACAAGTCAAGATAACCAAAAAGCACGAGGTGATTTCAGGTCTATAGTGACTTAGATTAGGTAAGGTCCTGTGAGGAAAGTGTCCTTGCTAGTTTCTGGAGGCTAAACGGCTCACTCCGCGCCTCCCGTTATCAGGACCTGCAGGGACGCTGCACGGAGGGCCAAGCCCTGCTCACCACGGTGATGGACAGCCGGGAGCGGGTCATCTCCTGGGGGGTTCCCCAAATTGAGGATCGAGCCCTGGAGACCGTGCAGCAGGACTGGCGGGCGTACCAGGCCCGGCTCGGGGAGAGCATGGCCCAGCTCAACGGCGCCCTTGCCAAGCTCAGGCAGATGGAGTGCAGGTTCCAGCATCTGGAGGAGTGGCTGAAGGGCATGGAGGTCAAAGGTCACCTGCGCAGCCATCGGCGATCGGACAAGGCCACCAAGGAAGAACAGCTTCAGCTACTCAAGGTCAGAAGAGGGAGGAGGGTCATGTCATGGTTGTGTCATGATAGACATAGCAATTCATTCATAAAGGGTTTACACGCGTATTAATAGTTGAGCTTAAAACCGCTCCTATCTGGAACAACTCATAGCTTTCATTAAAGACATCATTGTACATCAAGGAACCATACAGTATATCATGTAGCCATTTGGGAACATAAAGTTTAGAATTTTTGTTCCAAATCTTACCAAGATTACCAAGAACCTTACCAAGAAAAGATGCATTTCATTCTATCTGTCGTTTTTTTTCTGAATATGTGCCATAGGTGTTTGAAACTCAGATAGAAATCTTTCTGTGTTTATTGTTAACAGGAGGGTTAGACCTAGAATCACTAGCAATTTGACTGTACTTCAAACTAAGTCTACTTTTAGACTATTGCCTGGTACCCCTGCTTTAGGTGTGCATAAATCCTGAGGTCTCCTGCCTAGGCGTGTCCACACTTGTGTGTTGTCAGAGTGTGAGTAAGCCCTACGGATGTGTGTTTCTCAGGGTTTTTGTTTGAGCTGTGTGTTCCGTCTCTTCCCTTGTACAGCGATGGCAGGAGGAGGCCCTGGTGTACCAGGAGGAGGTGGAGGGTCTGACCTCTCTGGCCCAGCAGGTCCTGGAGGAGACCCATGTCAGCAGCCGGGTCAGCACCAGGGCCACTCAGCTCACCGCCCGCTACCATGCCCTGCTTCTTCACCTGATGGTGAGGAACGGCCAAACCCGCTGGCGTGATCCAGACATCCTCACCACCACAGAGTGTCAACGTTTTTACACAACCTAACTTCATTTCTTCTAATATGTTCTGACACTCAATCGCAGCAGAAACGGTGAACAGGGGGATTGTGTACCTCATAAATAAACACTTAGACAATACAAAAATAATGAAACTCGTACAGCTACGTCCAGAGTAATCATACGCAGGAAATCGAGACGCAAGATTTCACATTTATTTCTCATTCTGCCTTCTGGAGGAAAAATTTACCATTTATGTCCAAACCTAAATTCACAAAGGTTATTAAAGCCTGCAAAAAAAAAAGGCATTCCTCCTCCTCTCCGTCCTTCTGTCCTGTTCTCCCTCCACGCCCCTTTTTAAAGTACTTTCACACCGTTGGCACCTGACCGCGCGGTCTCCCTCCACGCCCCTGTTTTAAGTACTTTCACACCGTTGGCACCTGACCGCGCGGTCTCCCTCCACGCCCCTTTTTTAAGTACTTTCACACCGTTGGCACCTGACCGCGGTCTCCCTCCACGCCCCTTTTTAAAGTACTTTCACACCGTTGGCACCTGACCGCGGTCTCCCTCCACGCCCCTTTTTTAAGTACTTTCACACCGTTGGCACCTGACCGCGCGGCCCCTTAAGGGGAACGGGTTTCTAATGAGTAAAATATATGTATATGAATCGTATTATATTTGTAATAACCTAATATATTTTTTTTTAAATGATAATTTTTATCTTATAGGCGGCATTCGTTTTGTCCCCCCCAGCTGCAGAAAATGATTTCTTTGGCAATTGAGTCTTTGAACAGCCATCTCAGTCAAACGGTTTCCCTTTATCCTCTTTGGGCCTGAAGAAAAGAAAATCAATAGGACTGCTGGTCTGGTGCTTAGCCTGTAATTAAATGCAGTGGAAAGTGGCTTCTCGCATTGCGGCTGGTTAGATTGCAGCCGTGGGAATTGGGCGTCTCCCATCTATCAACACCCAGCCCACCCGTGTAATTATTCTCTGTGAAACAGCGGCCGGCCACATGGATTTCAGTCTGGAGCCGTTGCTGCTGCCTAGAGAGGTGTATATTTGGCACTAAATTTGCATTAATTGGAGGGGCCTTTATGGGATTTACCAGGTCAGCGGCGTAATTTGGCTGGGGGGCTCTGGGTCTGATCTATTTCAGTCCGTGTGAAAGTTCCCTATTAAGTGCTCATCTTGTGAGATCTAATTCTGCATCACAAGTTTGCGTTCGGTGGCAGAGCCAACCCCAGCAAGACAAACCTTCCATTAACTGATATGGATTTAGACACAATGTGGATTCTAGACAATAGGTTGTTTATTTTATTTGTTTTTCATCTCAGCACCACTAGGGGTGGACATTTCTTTCATCAAGGGTTTTCGTTTTCAAAACCTGAATAAAAGTCAGAACGGATGTGACAAGCGGGTGTGGTTCGTTGAGTGAATTAGGACGTTGACTGCCCCCTACAGGAGAACATTAAGCAGCTGCAGGAGGAGACGCGTAGCATCGAGGAGGCCCAGGGCGTCTTCAGCACATTCTCCGATTGGCTCAGCAGCGCGCAGGGGAATTTCCAGGCCGTGGCGGTCAGCATCGACGTGGTGGACCGGGTTGCCATGGACAGGAAGGTGAAGAAGCTGGAGGTAGGAAAGCTTCCAACGCTCCCTGGATGGACCCTGGGCGTTTCGCTTCTCGTCTATAAACAAAAATCCACAGGAGCAACTTGGGCCTGATTTTATCACAGCCAATCACAGCCAGCGGTTTCCCTGTCGAGTATCGATTGCGTCTTGCTGAGATAAACAACCCGCGATTTTGACTGAGCCTCCTCCCTCAGGCCACTCACACCCCCCGCTGCGAAACCCCCCAAAAAAATGGAAGCTGCAATGTTAGAAACCCGTGGGGCTGGCTGATTAAACAGTGCTATGCCCTTCTCGCAATCAATCTCTTCCTGCACACGAAAATCCATGTCTTAAACAGAGCTTGCCGGCACACTTCTCTTTGTTATGGAAATGGTCTGAAATATTTATTAAAGTGTTTATTCAAATGAATGTGGTCAAAACGGCCTTGTTAGTTGTGTTCACATTAAGTTTGTTGAGACAGAACTGGCAATACATTTGTATCGTTTTACATGTAAACTGATCTTTAATTGGTGGTCTACATCCCTCAGTTTAAAACACACGCTTGCTGCGTTTCTCGTTTTTTCTTTCTTGGACAAAACGATTAAACTGCATCATGATTTTGGTAGCATTGCCCTGCTAATGAGAGACGTATCCCAGAACCCTTAAAGGAAGGCGCAGACCCCTGTCTGGAAAATTGAATTTTTAACGCAGAATAAACAAAGATTTGGTTTGATGCGTATTCGATGACTTTTCCTTTGGAGATGAAATGAAATGAAAGACAGCAGACACAGTAAGCGTTGGTCTCTTGCCGGCGGGGCACGCTGTTGAAACAACAAGCTGTCGCTGATGAAAGGTAGCTGATATCATTCCTGGAGGCCCCAGGTGGGGTCTGGAGGGCCAAAGTTGCCCTGGAAACGCACCATATCCCTATTGAAGGGCTCTGTAATTGGACTTGCCTTTATTCCTCTACCACTGCACCGAAGGATCTAACTGTGCAGGTGTCAGTAACCTAGTAAGTTTCAAAGACATGGACTGGAAAATAATTTTGAATAGCACTGTGTCTGAACCTCTGGAGCCCATGATTTCCTGAGCTTGTTTGAACAGAAAATACATATTTTTCAGGGAACTGAATACATCACGGTCAGTTCACATGATTAAGGAACTCAGTTTTCAGTGAATATTCTCCATATTAATATTCTCTGTGGTTTCTTTCACACGGTGAATGTTTTGTCAGTGTTCCAGAGATGAGCCTAGCTTTGTAAACGTGTGTGCGAGTGTTCGTCTGTCTGTGCTCTAAGCCTGTGTGGCTGTAAGCAATGCTAACTCTTTTGTAGCCTGTTTTGTGTGTGTGTCTGTCAGTTATGTTTCGTATAGTCTGTGCTTCATGCACATGATTGCCCCATGACCGATGTTTGACACAGGCCCTCCAGAGCGACATGGAGCAGGGTCACAGCTTCCTGAAGGCCATGCGGGAGAAGACGGAGCGGGCCATGTCCTTCCTGGAGGAGGCAGAGGCCCAGCGTCTGGGGGCCGAGGTGGACACCCGGCTGTCCCAGTTGCAGGAGCTGACGGGCGCCCTGCGGGCCGAACACAGTCAGCTGGAGAAGTGCGTCCTGCTGGCTAAGGAGTTCCTGGACAAGCACAAGGCCCAGAGCCAGTGGCTGGTCGAGACTAGGGCCATACTCAGCGCTCCGGTCCTGCCCAAAGCAGAGCTCTACCAGAAGAAGGCCCAGCTGGCCAAGTACAAGGTATGTGTTGTGGCCCAGACCCCGGCACCACTGGCCCCCTGTGATGACATCACGGTCTTTCCGTAGCCAATCACTTCCAGTTTAAATTCCAGTTTGAGATGCTGTTCTGGCACAACAAAGTGTCTGCTTGATCCTCGAATCATACTGATTTAACTGACAGTAATTCAAAAAGCACAAAAGGTACGAGAAGTCTTTTGGCGGGGACCCGTTGGCCCTAGCCATCGCTCAAGTTGTTCTGTTCTGTGGTGTATTTCTAGGGCCCGACAGCACTAATGTTTTTGCATCAGCAAATTGCCATGTCTGCAGAACCCGATCACATGAACAGATAACTGTACACCGCGAACGCAGTTGAGCTCAGCATGCCAAACCGCTCCTCTCTCCCACAGACCATCCTGCAGACACTGGAGTCCCACGAGTCCGCGCTGAGGTCCGTGATCGAGAAGGGGGAGGCGCTCCTGGACACAGTCCGCGACCCCTCCATCAGCGACAACATGGATAAACTACAGGCGGATTACCAGGACCTGTGTGCCGTGGCCAGGGTAGGCACTAGAGTGTTCACGGGCAGACCAGTGGCGGGAGAGAAGGTGTACTGTACGAGGTACAGAGGTGTACTCTACGATAAGTGCATTGACTGAATTGACAGTGGTGCTGTCCTGCTGTGTTGGGGGTAGGGGGGTTTCGTATACTGATACCGTGGTCGGGGGAGGGGTTTCGCACACTGATACCGTGGTCAGGGGAGGGGTTTCGCACGCTGATACCGTGGTCAGGGGAGGGGTTTCGCACGCTGATACCGTGGTCGGGGGAGGGGTTTCGCACACTGATACCGTGGTTGGGGGTAGGGGGGTTTGGCATGCTGATATCGTAGTTGGGGGGTTTGGCACGCTGATGCCGTGGTTGGGGGTAGGGGTGTTTGGCACGCAGATACTGTAGTTGGGGGGTTTGGCACGCTGATGCCGTGGTCGGGGGAGGGGTTTGGCACACTGATACCGTGGTCGGGGGAGGGTTTTTTTAGCACACACTGACGCAGTGTTGTGTGTCTTGCTGTGTGACAGGCCCACCTGCAGAACCTGGCTGGGCAGGTGAAGGAACACGAGGCTTACAACACTGAGCTTCAGGAGGTGGAGAAGTGGCTGCTGCAGATGTCCAGCCGACTGGTCACCTCCGACTCCATCCAGAGCGGCAGCCTGGAGTCGGCCACACAGCAGCTGGCTGGACACAAGGTGACCGTCCAGACGGCCGTCCAGACGTTGGATTAGCATTCATACAGTGGTTAAAAAATACGTTTTGAGCCTTTTATGTCTTGCAACTGACTAATTTGTGCCCCATGCTTGTGGTTCAAATCCTAAATAAGTTAAATCCCTGCCTGCTGCAACAGAAATGAGACGGATAAAACAGTGGAACGTTAGTTTGGACACAATGAATTTTATTGGTGTGTTTTCAATCTCAGCCTTTGCTTCACGTTTCCCTTTGCCTTGGTCTCTGCGCAGGCCATAATGGAGGAGATCGCTGGCTTCGAGGAGCGCCTGACGAGTCTGAAGGAGAAAGGAGACGACCTCGTGGCCAGCTGCTCTGAGCTTCTCCAGGCCAAGGTCCGCCAGCAGCTCCAGGCCCACCAGCAGGGCACCAGGGATAGCTACTCTGCCATCTGCAGCACGGCACAGCGCGTGAGTGCCCCCTTCTGCCTCCAGACGGCAACTGCGATCCGGTCTGTTTCCACGCTTCTCCCCTCCCCCCGGTGCACTCAGCCAGATTGTCCCTCCCTCGGTCTCTGCCTGCAGGTGTACCAGGGTCTGGACCGCGAGCTGCAGAAGCATGTCAGCCTCCAGGACACCCTGCAGCAGTGCCAGACTTGGCTATCCACGGTGCAGCAGGAGCTGCTGCTGCACGCAAAGCCTCCTTTCTGTCTGCAGGGGGCGCTCAAACAGGTCAGATGCTACAACGGTTGTATAGAGACCTAATGATAAGCTATGATATTTCCTGTCACCTTTAGATATGTCACGTGGGGGTTCTGTTGCGAAGGATGTCGTTGTATTATTACAATATTAATATGAATTATTGTTACCTGCACAGGTGAAGCACGACAGAGCTCTTCAGGAGCAGGGCAGTACGTACCTGGACCTGGTGTGTTCCGTGTGCGACCTGTCAGATGAATCAGTGAGAGGCACAGCGGCGGAGATCCAACAGGTCAAACTCATGGTGAGTGAGAGGCGAGGTGGTGGTGCCCTTTGCACCGAGCATTTCTTCCCTTCAGCTAGGGGGCGTGCTCTGATAACCTGCGGGCTTTTCCCAATCCAGATAGAGGAGAGGATGTCGATCTCTCAGGACATGGCTGAAAGCTGGAGGGAAATTGAAGAGCAGAAGTCAGAGCTGGACACTCACTTCCAGGACATGGAGCAGCAGCTGCAGAACCTCAACAGGAGGCCGGCTGAGTTGGAGATAAAGATCGCCCAGAACATGCTGTTCCAGACCAAGGTAATGAGTGGAGAGGTTTTGTGAATCTTTAACCAATCAATGAGTGAATGAATGGACAGGCTTGATTTAAAGTGATGTGATTAGTCAATCCATCTGCACGTGGATAACCTGTAGGGAAATACTTGTTACAATAGAATAATATTGGCTTTTACAGAATTTCAATTACAGCTTAATATTGCCTTCAATTTAACCAGCTTTAACACACTCAATATGCGTTCAGTGATAAGCAGTCATTTGCATAATTAGACGCTTACAGGCCCCATGTTGTCATTATCTAGGGAGATAATGAGTTACATCAAATGTATTGATTGTAGTAAATCACAGCAGAATGATATTCGAAAACAGGCAAAACGCATCAACTGAGAGCCAGTCCCTCTCAGTTAGGGCTGATGACATTGCAGCCCTCAACCTCGGCCGTTTATCCCCCCCCACAGGAATTCAGTCAGCGACTACAGGCCAAACAGAGCCTTCTGAGCCAGATGACAGACAGCGTGAACAGGCTGACAGAGGGCCAAGAGTCCCCGGAGCACGGCGAGATCGGACGCCTCAGCCGTACCTGGCTGGAGCTCTGCCGGCAGGCCAATAAGCTGCTGGAGCGGATGGAGGAGGACCTGCAGGAGACCCAGGACTACCACGACTGCATCGCTGCAGTGGAGGTGCTGTTCGACCAAGTGTCCAAGGAGTGGGACCACTTAACTCGGTGAGCCTCCGACGTAATATCCGCATTCACCGATTCACTGTTCACTGTGTTCACTGTGAGCCTTCCCAATCTTTCTTTCTTGTAGGATTGAGAATTGTTCTTGTTTTTCAGAACGGACACAGAGAGCTCATCCGATCACTTGGAGGCATTGAAGAGACTTGCGGCTGCCCTGGAGGAACAGAGGGGCACCCTCGACGAGTTAAAAGAGCACAGGCAGAGGGTTGTTCATCGCCTGAACCTGGACGACAAGGAGCTTGTCAAGGAGCAGGTCTGCCACTTTGAGCAGCGCTGGGCTCAGCTGGAGAGTCTTATTGAGAAGAAGATCCAGGACTCGGAGCTGACCCTGGAGGACATGAGCCAGGTGGAGTCCAGGTTGCGTGAGGCGCGGGAGTGGGCTGAGGAGCAACAGCCCGCACTCTCTGAGGCCATGAAGATGAGCCCTCCTCCCGAACTGGCCCAGAGCTTCCTCTTCGATCACCTCAGCATATGCAGCGAGCTGGAGGCCAAACAGCTGTTGGTGGCACAGGCGATGGCAGACGCAGACAGGGTGCTGGCCCACCTGGGCCTGAATGAGCGACAGCGGCTGCAGCAGCTGATCTCGGATACCCAGACGGAGGTGGAGTCCCTAAGCAGCAAGGTGGTCCAACGGAGGAAGTACTTGAGCAAAGCGTTCACCGAGAGAACACAGTTTCTGCTGGCTGTCGGCCAGGCCAGCTCCTGGGTCCAGCAGAACGAGAGCAAGGCGCTGGCCGAGGAGCACATTGCTCTTCTGCCTGATGACCTTGGCAAGCAGGTCAGAACATGCCGGAACGTTCAGAGCAGCCTGCGGGCCTACCAGAGTGAGCTGACCTCCCTCTGGTCCCAGGGAAGGGATCTGATGAAAGATGCCACGGAGGATGAAAAGAAAGAAATTTTGACCAAGTTGCAAGAGCTGCAGAACGTCTTTGAGACAGCCTTGCAGATGTGCTCCCAGCGACTACAGGACCTGGAGAAAGTGCTGGTGTCCAGAAAATACTTTAAGGTGGATCTGGATAAAACATGCCAGTGGTTGAGACAGGCAGATATTGTGACGTTTCCGGAAATCAACCTCATGAATGGGGACGCTGAGCTGATTATTGAGCTCTCAAAATACCAACAGATATTGGAGCAAGCCACAGAATATGAAAACCTTCTTCTCATTGTCCAGAGAGCGGGTCAGGAGATACTACCCACTCTTGATGAAATTGACCACTGCTATTTGGATGAAAAGCTTAACGCTCTACCACAGCAGTACAATAACATTTTAGCTTTGGCCAAAGATAAACAAGAGAAGATCCAACAGGCCCTTCTGGCGCGCAAGGAATACGCCTCATTTATTGAAGTGACTCACAAAGCGTTGAGGGAAATCGAGGAGCAATTCAACGTCTTAGGAGAACAGCCGGTTAGCCTGAAGACTGAGGGCGTTGTTCATTTACGGGACGATTACAGAGCTCTCCTCGGGGATTTGATGGACCTGAGCCTGGCTGTAGGTGAGTTGAGCCAGAAGAAAGAGGGCTTTCGCAGCACGGGTCAGCCGTGGCGTCCTGAAGAGATGGTCCAGCTAGTCAGCCTTTACAACGGACTGAGGAGACTGATTGAACAGAGAGTGGAACATTTAGGAGAAACTCTGGAGTCGTTTCAAGAGCACGAGGCCACCGTTCTGGAACTCGAGGCCGAGCTCAAGTCCACCCAGGACCAGCTGGCCCAAATCAATTCTGAGACTCAGTCAGTTGAGGAAAAACTGAAAAAGTACCACGCACTGGCCGCAACTCTACAGGGGGCCGCGTCTCGTCTGAAGAGACTGGTTGGCCAAGTTGAGAATCTCAGGCCACAGGTGGACTCAGACACTCACCAGGCGTCCTGGCAGCAGACAAAATTGTGGCACGAAGAGCTGCAGTCCCTGGAGTCGGCTGTTGGGAAAATGATTGTAGAGTGTGAGAGCCGGTTTGTGCCAAGCCAGGACTTTCAGACGGAGGTAAGGAGGACTCTTGATTGGCTGCAGCAGGTGAGGGACGAGCTGGGTGCCGCCGTGGTCCTGACTGTGAAGGTGGAGAAGGTGCAGGAAGAGATAAGGAAGCAGCAGATCGTCCAGGAGGAGGTGCAGTCGAGGCTGAGGATCGTGGCTGCCCTGAGTAGCAGGGAGAAGCAGAAATACTCAGATGCGAACGAGCTCGTTCCTGCCCACGTGGACGCCGGTCTGGAAGAGATGGGAGTTCTGGAGGCGGACGTCCTCCAAGCACTAACCGCCAAACAGGCAAGTTTCAACGGTGGTATCGACGGACCTTGAAAAGGCGGCCAGTTTCTTTTATTTGTAATTGAAAGTGCTTAGCTGTCCTTCCTGTCCCATCGCCTGCAGGTTACCCTGGAGCAGATCCTGACCTTGTGTCAGAAATACCACTGCACCATGCAGTCTGCCACAGAGTGGCTGGATGATGCTGCCACCTTCCTGCAGCAGGCCAGCCAGGGGGTGGACGTTGAGAACCTGGAAGAGAGCCTCCGGCAGCAGGCTGATGTTGTGTCAGGGGAGCAGAAGTTCCTGGGGCAGCTGCGCGAACTGGAGTCACTGCCAGACGAGCTTGAAAACATCGCCGGCCCTGCCACAACGGAGCAGCTAAGACTGAGCGTGGAGTCAGCCCAGCGGAGAGGCGCGGAGCTCCGGGACCAACTGCGGTGCCACCAAGACCTTCTGCACAGGTACAGTGCTGTGCCAGTGGGTGTCCATGCACCCATTTCTTATACTGCAGACTGTGGTACCACATTTGTTCAGACTTTTGGTTCAGTTTACGTTCGGTATTTAAATAAACAGGGACCCCATCATACCCATGGAATTCAATAACTGCTCCATTCTGAAAAATGATATCCCACTGGATAACGCGATACCCAGATATCGCGATACCTAGGTCTCAGAGAAGAAACCAGGTATGGGCAGAGTGCTGGGTTTTTTTGGGCTCGTGCAAGTCCTGTGCAGCGGCTGTTTGGTAAAGCTCTTGTGTTTGTATCACATGCGTCAGTGCGTGGTCGTTGTGTTGTTGGTACATATAGAATTCTGCTCTTTCTGACTCGTGTGTGTGTGTGTGTGTGTGTGTGTGTGTGTGTTCCTCAGCTGTGTGGCTCAGTGGAGTGCCTACCAGGAGGCGAGACAGACCGTCATAGAAATGATGAATGAGGTGGAGAAGAAGCTGACGGAGTTTTCCACAGCCAAAGCTGCTACCTGTCAGGAGGCTGAGGAGAAACTCAAGAATCGCAAGGTAGGGTTGCAGGACGTGACTAATGACTGCATCATGGAGTAGGAGACGAGAAAGCTCGACTGATGTCGGAATTATCTGGAATCGTTACTACTAGCTAATCGTACGGTGGACTCCGTGACCTCTCCGTGACCTGGTTCAGGCTTAGTGAAGGATCCGAAAATCTTGTGCATGATATCCTGGACCCTGCGAATCTCCCTCCTCTCCCTTCCTGCAGTCCCTGGTGTCGCTGGTGAGCGGGTTCCAGGATCATCTGACTGGCCTGGGAGAGCAGGCGGCCCAGCTCGAGCATGTGGGCTGCGACGCCAGCAAGGCAACCATTAGCCGGTCCATGGCGACCGTGTGGCAACGCTGGTCACGGCTGTGCGGCGTGGCGCGGGGTCAGGAGAAGGTGCTGGAGGTGACCGCGCATGAATGGAGGAACTTAAGGGAGAAGGTACAGTCGAGATTATTTTCTTGCGTTTTTAAGGCCGATATTAAAATGCAGTATCAATTTAAACATTTATCCGAACTGGGTTCAGAATCCTAACCACACAAACTTGACAGATATACTTATTTTTGAAACACGCATGATGTAGTCGTGGGCATCAAGCCGGTTGTTTATTTTCTCAGTGGCAGAAAATGGATTGTACCGCTAACTCACCAGAGCTCCCCTCAGCTTCACATTCACAGGAAATGAGATAATACAACAGAAAGTGCACGCACTCACTTTATCGGGGAAAACCCCCTTGAAGGTCCTGAAACTTTGATGCCCACGATGTAACATTGTACACCCTCACCGAGTTAACGGGTAACCCTTGTCGTCACTGTGTCTGGGCGTCCGTTCTGCAGATGGAGAAGGTGAAGGCCGTTGCGGAGGACCTGCACGGGCGCGCTCCAGAACGCTCGGTAGAGAAGGCTTCCAGAGCCGCGCTGCGGGCCCTGCTGGAGTACCACGACTCCTTTAGCCAAGAGGTGGAGCGCGAGCAGTCCGCCCTGGCCCTCCTGCGCCAGTACGCCGTGGGCCTGCTACGTGACGCCGAGGTGCCACTGGACGAGCTTCCTAGCCTGCAGGAGATCAGAGCTGTGCAGGAGCACTATGAGAGGTACGGGTGGGGTGTGGGGTGTGGGGAAGGAGGATGGCTGCTGGTTCTCCTCATCTAGGACTACTCCCATTGACTCACAGGACCAACTGACTACCTAAAGAAAATGCAAGATCACTTGTCTAAATGCAATATCGCTGCTTTCCCATTTAATACGATTGGGGACACATAAGTATAATTATGATTGTATAATCTCAATTTTAAAGCCGTGTGTTACATTCCGGGGTTGTATCAGCATCTACTTTTGAAAGCCGTGATTGGTTGTACCTGTTCTGTTGACTGAATGCTTGCTTGGCTTGAGTTTGTGAGAGTTGCGAGAGGCTAAAGCTAAACTCCCCAGCAGTTACCCCGGAGGGTGGAGGTGGGTGTTGGTCCTTGAGTGGGATGTGCGCGGACGTGCACGCGCAGCCCTGATCCCAGCGGTGCATCCCTTTGCAGCCTCCTGCAGCAGGTGGGGAGGAGCAGAACACACGTGCAGCTGGAGCTTAAGGAGCGGGAGGAGGTGGAGAGAGAGCTGAACCTGGTGAAGACCTGGATCCAGGACACACAGGGCCTTCTTCTCAGCCCCACAGCCGATGTGGACACGTTGCTGCAGGAGCTGGAGGTGCTGTCGCCCCACAGTTTAGACATGCTGTAGAAACTGTAGGGGCTGTCACCCCACAGTTTAAAGATGCTGTAGAAAACTGCTGTCACCCTACAATATCGTGTATCTGTTTGAGTTTGAGATTTCCTCCTGCCCACCGTATGACACTCCTTCAGGCTCTAAGCTGGAAGTGCTGTTCCCCCACCCCCCACGATATGTGCCGCAAGGTCTCAGCTCTCTGCATTACTGGGTTACCATAAGACAGGGTTCTCCAACCTTTTTAATGAAGTTAATAAAATGCTACGGACCGCTCCTCTGCTATGCTGGGAGTGACTCAGGGTCGTACCGGAGCACCGCGCTAAATGGCGGCCCCTCGTCCCCACGTGCCTCCAGGTAGTTCACGGGGAGGTCGTCTCACAACGGCAGAACGTGGAGAAGATCGCTGAGCAGCAACAGAGCAAATACCTGGACCTCTACACCATCCTGCCCTCCGAAATCTCCATGCAGCTGGCCGAAGTGACCCTGGCCCTGGGCTCCGTTGAGGACCAGGTACCCAATATCATCATCACGTTATTATAGTTATTGTTTATGTTGTTGCATGTCCCACGTTTTTTTCAATCGGTTAAAACCTTTGAATCCTACAGAGCAGAAGAACAAAGACTTGCTTCAGACGTTGATTTGTTTCTTCTTCATTTTTAAGGTTCAGGCCAGAGAAAGAGAAATACAAAACACCAAAGACGTCAAGGAAGATTTCAGCTCCAGAATCCATGATGTCTCGGAGAGGATGAGGATTATCTCCATGAAGCTCAAGGAGAAAGCAACGGACGTATCTCAAGCCAAAGAGGAAACAAAGGTATCGTGGTTTTGAATAAGATTCCTGATAGATACCTGCTTCTGAAGATGCTGTGTTTTCTTCATATGAACTCTGCTGTGTGCTCGCACAACAGGTGGACCGTCCTCTCTTATTAAAATGACACCAGTGAACACAAATTGTCTTTTAGTTAGCATCAAGGCATATTGCAGATTAGAAACATTAATCATTATTCTCTTGTTCTTAATCTCCTTTGGCAGTAATAACATGCAACCGCCTTTCCCTTCCCTCTTAGACTCTCTGCGAGGAACTGGTCAGCTGTGGCCGAACCCTGTCTGACCTGGACGGTTCCGTCCAGGAGTTTGGGGAGCAGAACCCACTCTTGTCCAAACAGCTGAGCGACGCCATCGCCAAGCTGAGTGAGATCCACCATCACACGGGCCGCCTGGCCGAGTACAGGGCCGCGCGGCTCGAGAAGGTAGGAGCCACGACCCGGGACACCGGTCACACGGGGGCCCCGCTGAGCTGAATCAGAACAGCCCAAAACAAGTCGGTACCGTCCAGGCGTGCACTCGTTATTAACTCCTCCCTCTTTATCAACAGGCTGGGTCGCACTTGGACGAATTCAACGAGATGTTGGAGTACGTTGTGAACTGGACGGAGAAAGCCAAGTCCCTGCTGAAGACCAGCATAGTCTGGAGCTCGGCGTCCCAGCTGCAGGACCAGATCAGGTCCTACCAGGTGGGCTGTGAAAGAACATCTGAAAGTCTGAGCCATTTGTTACCATCAGATTCGCTCCTTTTTTTTTTATCATTCACAATTTTCTCGGCAATGATCGATGGTCTGTTTCGAACTATCTTGGCCACCTGTTGTTCTACACACCACATGCTACATGGCCAGCATGAGAGGTCCAGCACCGACTGGAGGAGGCCAGTTGTGAGAAGCTCTGCCGATTCCAACCTACCCTAGCATCATAGGCAGTACTCTGCCACTTGTCCTCTCACAACAAAATAAACAAATAACCTTTTATCGTTCTGCGTTTTAACCTGTGAATTCCAGATTGTAGTGCTCAGTCTGTGCTTGGGTGAGCGCCCATGCCGACTCGTACTTGTGTTAAGGCAGAGGAGTGGCCGCTGTGCTGCGTGCATGACAACCCCTCTTTGCTTGACCTGATTTCAGGCCGTGCTGCATGAGTCGCGGGAGCTCAACACTGACCTGGAGGCCATGGGGGAGAAGGTGTTGGTCCTGTCGGAGGTGCTGCTTACGCAGGCCTTGGGCCAGCAGGTGTCAGACCTCAGCCGCCAAACTGAGGAACTGCAGCAGGGCGTCAGAACACGGCTGCAGAGCCTGCAGGATGCCGCCAAGGTACAGGACTGTTCCCTACAGTCTACACACTGCACCCTACAGTCTACACGCTGCACCCTACAGTCTACACACTGCATCCTACAGTCTACACGCTGCACCCTACAGTCTACACACTGCACCCTACAGTCTACACACTGCACCCTACAGTCTACACACTGTACCCTACAGTCACTACACTGTTCCCTACAGTCTATACACTGTTCCCTACAGTCACTACACTGCACCCTACAGTCACTACACTGCACCCTACAGTCACTACACTGCACCCTACAGTCTACACACTGTTCCCTACAGTCTACACACTGCACCCTACAGTCTACACACTGCACCCTACAGTCACTACACTGTTCCCTACAGTATTTCCTGTAAGGTTCCCAAACTGAGCAAACTTCCAACAGAACAGGTAATATGTGGGGGGAAGTGTAAGTATTTTGTTGTGTCTAGTGGAACCAGTTTATCACAATCTCTGCCTGCCTGCAAAAGAGGGTTATGTCACAACAAAATGCGAATTTGTTCTACTATTGGACATCCCAAAAAATGTGTCTGGACATGTCTTCTGTTCTCCCCAGGACATGGAGCGGTTCGAGTGTGAAGTGAAGGCCTTGCACACGGCTCTGGAGCAGGCCCAGGTCACGCTAACCTCCCCGGACCTGGCCCGACTCAGTCTGAAGGAGCAACTGGTCCAAAGACAGGTACTACATTCAACTGTTGTCGGGGCTTGTTTTTCTCTGGCTAATCCTCTGATTCTGATCCATTTGAATGTGTTGCTTCCTAAGAATAAAGGTCAATCAGGAAATAATGTGAACGTCCTCTGTTTGCAGCGCCTGCTGACGGAGATCGAGGGCTTTAAGCAGCAGGTACAGGCAGTGCAGACGTGCCAGAGCGCGCTGCGCCTCCCGGAGGAGGTGGTCACCAGTCTCGCCATCTGCCGGACTGCCCTGGGCCTTCAGCAGGAAGCCAGCCAGCTGCAACACACCGCCATTCAGCAGTGCAACATCCTGCAGGTAGGGGCAGCGGCTCACACACACACCACAACACCCATGCACACATCTGCACACACACACACCACAACACCCATACACACACTCACACACACACACCACAACACCCATACACACACTCACACACACACACCACAACACCCATACACACATCTGCACATCTGCACACACTCACACACACACACCACAACACCCATACACACACTCACACACACACACACACACACACACACACACACACACACACACACACACACACACACACACACAAAACACACAAACA
>JAOYSI010074273.1:2520-18751 GCA_025775065.1 Hiodon alosoides | reverse complement strand
CTCTCGACAGTTATTATTAGTCAATACTAACCCAAGGACCTTCATTTCATCTTTAACATTGATATTAATTGGGTTTCACACCTTCTGTTTTGTCCTTGTTTAATTGGGCACCCGATATCCTTTCATACATTTGAAAGTGTTCATTTATCGTGTCCAATTCAATCTGTTTTTTTACAATTACTGTGATATCATCAGCGTATACAGGA
Organism: Hiodon alosoides; assembly: GCA_025775065.1. NCBI lineage: Eukaryota > Metazoa > Chordata > Actinopteri > Hiodontiformes > Hiodontidae > Hiodon > Hiodon alosoides. The sequence continues at coordinate 18,545 of JAOYSI010074273.1, read as the reverse complement.
ATAACTACTCTGTCTCTAGAGCTCATTATAATTCCAGTCATTCTTATGTCATTCTTTATTTTCTTAATAAGAGGACTTATAGCCAAAACATATAGAGCTGCACTCAGGGGACATCCCTGTTTTACACCTTTATGAATTTCGAAAGACTCTGTTAAAACACCATTTACATTTACCTGGACATTTGATTTTACATAAAGCAACTTAATCAAACCAATCAAGTCATTTGGGAAACCAAAGGCTTTCATAGTAGTCCATAAATATTCTCGTGAAATAAAATCAAATGCTTTTTTTTGATCAAGTCCTTACATATAAAATGCATTGTCCCCAGGGCATGTTGTAAGCTCTCTAAGGGTGCATAAATTGTCCCACATAAATCTACCCATAAATCTAAATAATACACCTCTTCCACTCATGGTTGCTAGTTACTGGTTGCTCGTTACTTACGAACGCACTGGAGGCTTTGCCTCGGCGGGTAATGGGTTCTAGATTTGAAACAGGGGGGATAACAGACAAGGCAAGAGGCCATGCTGTGTGCAATCCCATTGATTTTGTTGTGCCACCTCTTACGCTGGCACTGTGGCCTGTGACAATGCAAGAGGCTGCATTAGACACTGTGGAGTGATCTCCCTGTGGGGGTTTGAGCAGAGCCTGCATTCCCGTCACTTTCTAAGATTGGGAGTGGTCAAAGGAGGGCGGGGCTCTGATTGTTAGTACTTCTGGTTAGAGTCGTGACTGGAGGTATTGTTACCTACTTTGGAGGAGAACCAAACACTGGATTACATTGTAGAATAGTCATGAAAGCCTTCTGTTCTGAGTGGGTATTCTTTGACCTTGCACCAATGTGTGCAGCTCCATACTAGATTGTTTTAACGCAGCTATTTAGCTGTAGTTACCGTGGAGAGGCTGTATGCTGGGAAACAGAGAGTTGGGAAATTTATTTAAGCACGTTTTCTTTCAGTATAGATATTTTCACCTCGTCAAACTTTTCTCACAGCACTTTTAGCAAACGGAAATGTTCCTTTGCTTCTTTCATTCCTGGTATTCCGTTTTATTACAAACGTTACAAAACACAAGAGAGTAAGAGAAAAGAGACTTTTCGCATTAAACATTCGTTAAATGGCTTTGTTGATGTTTAACAAAGCTTATTTCAAGAGGATGCAAATAATTGCAGGTCTGTTCTGAGACAAAGCCCAGGGTTTGCAGTTAAATACAGGTTCTGAACACTGGGTCAGAGACTAGTAGAATTTTATAAACAAGTTTTAATGTGAAAAGTGTTATTGTCGTAGGTATCGTTAGTATAATGCAAAATGTCGGTGTCGTTTCGTTTTGTGTGCATTCTGTGTTCCTCGGCGTGTATTGTAATTATCAACCAGTTTGTTAGATTTAATTTCAAACATTTGTTACTGGATATCTTCGACCAGTTAACTCAAAGCTTTGAAACTGACTCGTCGTGGTGTGCTCAATTTCCCCATAAGAAATACGGAGAAGAAACTGCCATGTTTGCACGCTCCTGTGATTACTGGTGCTTAGGTGCCAGTAATGCGTATAATAGGTTTACCGGATTCCTCATTTGTGAAATTCTAGTATTTGCCCCTGTTCATGGGTCTGAATCTGTCATGTTTACATTTCTGAAATTTGCCAGAAAAAACTACTATGAATTAAAACAATGTATTTGAAATGGATAAGTGGTTGTTGTAAATAAAACTCAATGTGGGCATTATTTCTAGAAAACTTAAAGATGTTGAAATCGTCGGGCTGCATGTAGTCAGTGTGGACAGCGATAATAAAAGGGGAAAACACAATCTGCCTTAAGTCTAAATGGTCAGAAAGAAAACATCAGTATCATCTCCCCAACGGTGTAGTTCCGTGTTTAAACTTTAGATTTTTATGTGTGACAGCACTCATCTACAAACGGATCATCACCCAACATCAACGATCAGTTTCTACTTGTACCTTATAGTGCCATCTTTCGGTCACTTCGCAAACACCCAGCACGAGGAAAACAAATGTCCTTGGCAATGGGATGACATTGAAATAATGTCATAATCAGTTCGACACGTCAATCATTTTATAACCAATTATCATTTATTTATCTGCACCTGTTCAAAACCTTAATGTACACTTGGTTTTATACGTGTAAAAAAACGCAATACAGTTTGACAATGACATTTCATATCAATTCATACATTCAAAACATTAGTTTGGCAATGGGGAAAAAAAACTAAAAACACAGGCAGAATCATAATTCAACAGGTCTTTAAAACTGGAAAGCCTCCCAGTTATAGGCCAGAGTTACCAACTCGCCAAGCAGAAGAAACGGCCAACAAAGAAAATCCCCCAAAAGTATACAGTAAGCCGAATTTACTGGACCTATGGTTATGAAGACTGTAGCACTTTGTAAAACATGGAAGCACGTGACTTGCTTAACGTTGTACGGTCACCTTAGGTAATTAGTGTAGAGCTTCTCCAGAACAGTTGGTTTCATCCTCAACATATAAATTATTTTAAAATAACACACACAGCTGAATTTATTAAGGATAACAGAAGATTACAATGAATAGCCTTCAGAATGATTAAAAACCTATTGTCAAGTATAACTGCGCGTTACGCCAGTGTACCAGCCTGCCGGCGGTGAGCGGTCTCCCTGATGCCCCACACGTCTCATGCATCTGCATTTGAGCGCTGACAACACAGATTTGGATGTAGAAATTTATTTGCACTTTTCTGACTTTAAAAAGTTAACTCAGGTGGACTCCCCGTCCTCCCCCATTAATACGGACATCTCGAACACATCTCAAAAGGACAGAAGAAATCGACGCGGATCGTAGCCAGCGTGGTTGTTTGGAGGAGGCACGACGGGGCCCCAAACTTGTCCACCCCACGCAGTCAGGGCCACTACACGGTTGGAGCCGCCTCCCCTCCTCTTACTCACAGCTCGTCACCGATGTGCGCCTGGCGGAAGGCATCACCAGTGAGCTTATCTTGGGCCTCCTTCATTCCAGCCAGAACTGCAGAAAGCAGGCACCGAATTGCATTAGGCACATTTGGTCAAAAATAAATGGCTCATGGTGGCCACCTGCTGACCCTTTGAAATTACTGCAATGAATATTTTTCTGGTTCATAAACCCCTTAATAAAATGTTTATAATGAACATTGATGAGATAAAAAAAAAAGGAAAATAATTCTGAAATAATTTAATTAATGGCAATAATCCAAATATTGCACAAAAAGACAGACTATACTTACACATACACATATGCCTGAATGTGCTATAAGGCACCAAACTGAAAGCTTTAAACCTCACGAAACTTTTAACGAAAATAGCATACATCCTACCTTGCTCCGCATTGCTGTAGAAATATTTGTAGTTCGGGTTTCCGTTTTTGTTGGTGATCTCAGGATGAACTTTCCCACTGGGATCTGGATAATAAAAAAGAAAAAAAAAGACAGGTTAAAAACTACAATCCATGATTGCTGGTGACCGAGAACCCCTGGGCTCTCCACACTGGGACAACAGGCTAGAAATTGACAAAGGGCACTTGGCTGTTTTGCACCGCAATGTAACAAAGGTGGAGGACTATCATCGGGTAACCCATTCCAATTAGGAATGATCAGCTCAGGCTCTGCAGCTCACTGCAAGCAGCAAATTCCAGAGTTCACAGAACCAATTTGTGAAACGGCAACACATTGAAAGCCTTAACCGCAGTAGTCAAACAAATTTCAAGATTAGAATACAACACTAGGGATATTTTGACATTTTAATTCCATAGCAGTTTTTAAAACGGTCTTAGCAGGTTGCCCCATAAACCCAATGTACTCCAACCTGGTTATGGAGTTCCGCAGACCAAGCCCATAATTGCTAAAAATGTTTTGGGTCTGATGTTCTCAACACAGTCAGGAAAATACCATTACCTATGAGTTTCAATTCTCAAACCATGTGTTTTTACTTGAAATTGAATGCATTTTAAAAGTACAGTAATTCCCACCCCCAGTCGCAAAACTCAAACCATTTAACTTCTGCATTTCCTTTCCTTTCTTGTAAGCATATAGGTTTGAGTATGTGCAAATTGCTCTGCTGTGGATTTAAAGTGCCCTGAGTGTTGCCAAGAGGGCAAGAAGTACGCCCCTTTAGCCCTCAGCTTTTCTAAAGTTAGCTACAGTAATAAAAAAATTACATTGGCCATTTTAATATCAAATGCTATGCCCCCCAAGAGCCTTGCACACTTTCAGCAGTTACAAATTAGTTGCAGAATTTGTAGGTGAATTTAACTTCCTGTAATCTCCATTTTGGGTCTGGGATTGGCTTGCATGTCTAATACAGCATATCCAGCCGATTTTACTAAAATTAATGTAGAAGGAAGTTGTTGAACCCCCAAAACATCATCTGTTGGAATGTTATGAATATCTACAATGCCGTGTATGAATTTAAAGGAGACGCTCACCGAGGAAGAGGATTCTGGGAATGTAACCTCCATCAGGGCTAAAAGCCTCATCTTTAGGCTCCTCCTCATCCTAGATATAATAGAAACTTTAATTACACATACATGCATGCACAGACACACATGTGCACGCACCTGACCAAAACTGTTTCATAATGTTAAGAAAATACAATACAAAAGTATCAAATTAGCAGTTAAGTGCAAAACTGCAAACATTGCAATTGCTACAGGAAATCTGGCAAGCAGCCACATTTGATAACCACAGTCCCTAAATCATATAGACAGAAGAAAAGGTTGAGAAATCCACAGATCACAAACATTTGTTAATGCTACTGGGAAAACAAGGATACAGGACCAACGTCCTGCATTCATTAAGAGTGTGTATCATCTCACCTCGAGGTTGACCATGACAAAGTTGTGAGCTAACTCTGAGATCTCTTTGGATTCTGCAAACTTAGGCTTCAATGCTTCGGGGAAAAATCAACATGTGAATAGGAAAAGGAACAGCAATTAAATACATGCGGAAGAAAATAAGCCTAGCTTGCTGCAAAACCCGTAAGGAAACCGACTAGAAATTAATGGCTTTATAGAAAGATGCCATCTGACAGAGGAGTTTTGACAAAGGGCTTACCTTTACAAGCTCCACACCAAGTCTTGTGAATGATGACCATCAATGGCAAACCACTGGGTGTAAAGAAAGTCAAGTGCAGGGAGAGAACATGCCAACAAGGTGAGGTGCAGTATATGAAAGGGGCTAGTTTTTAAACCACTGGGGAAACTTCCATCACATCAGCAATATCATTTAAAGACTTTTCCAATTATAGAAAATATCCTTTAACAAAACTCTGGTAAGGATTTAACAATAAACATCACCGTCTCATTCACTTGACTAGTTCCTGAGGGGCATTGTTTAAATACCAAGTGGTGGCTCTCAAAGTAAAACCAATCCGCTTGCGAGAGAGCCACACTTGCTGCATGCTGTGACTCCAAGCACTGGATTTCAAAGCCTTCACAGTTTAATATGTTAAGGCAAATAACAAGGAGCGGCCAAAGTACCTGGCCTCTGCCTCTTTCTTCCCATCATCCAGAGTCCTCCAGTGGATACTATCTCCAAACCCTGCAAAGAGTCCGACAAACTAAGAATTGGTGTTGTGAAAGGGTAATATTAAAGCCAATTTCAAAAAGACTGATACAGACTAAGTCCAGGAGTTCCAAATCTCCACATAAAACGTATTATAAATGACATCGTATACGAGCCCATATTAGTGCTTCCCTGGGCTTGTCCTGGAGGACCATATTTTCCATCACAACTCCAGGTGAATAGCAACTATGATAATTATCCCTGGGTTTATAAACTAGTGAGTTTGGAGATAATGTATCCAAACGAAATTGATTGAGGGGTGTTAAAGGTTTAATTCATCATACTAATCGATGTATAACATACAGCTAGTCCACTTGCAATATTCTTAACAGCACAGGATCGTAAAATAATTTTACTGCGAAATATGAATTTTAAAAAAGGTAACTGAAATATTTTTCAAACACAGATCTTGCTACATTATTTGATCTTCGTCATCACGTTGGCCAAATTTCCGATTCGATGGTGCAGATAGCTAAAGACACCTCGACGATAGTTATTCGTCGGACATTCAAAAGTTCTGTAAAATTGCTAGCGCTTACCTCTTCCATCCACTTCAGCATCGGAAAATCCAAAATACGTAATAAGGGTGAACACAAAAAAATAACACAAAGCCAAATTAACCACTGATACCTGCATCTTGATTCTTGACTCCAAGTTTAAACAGCTAGCTAAAGCCCTTCACCTCTAATTCCGCTGTAATTTTACAATACACTCAGTATCTTTATCAGCACGGAAATGACGAAAGAGGGCGGGCATTCTTTGGACCATATTAGGGTTTCCAGTTTACCTATGTCTACCATTGTTGTACGCAATTTAAAAAGCCTACACGTTTCACATGATACTTTTTCAACAGAAACTTTTAAAAATATGAAGTGTTGTAAGGGTTATTTTTATTTTACAATTGACTGTGTTGTGAACCGAGAAGCGAAGTTTTCGTCTTTGGGGAAATAATGATACTCTCATTTCAAAAAGCGTCAGACTGGGGAAATATGTTTACAATCATTAAAATATTTAGCTGAAGTCTCCTTGCTCAATATACTCAGAGACTGTAGAAATTAGCACATTATATTATAGCATAACATCTAACTTGGCATCAGGCTAATTTCACGATTCTGTAAATATTTCAGAATCGCCCATTTTGTGGCCAACCTGCTGGTTGTTTTCAACTCGATTGTGTTAACTCAAAAACAGCTATGTAGTCAGGAAATTATAACGTGGGATTTAAACTTATAAACGATTCTCCCAAACTGGTCCGATTTTTTGTAAAATTATACTCTTTATATTAGCAAAAAAAATATTGTTGAAAATGGAGAAGTGACGCTTTATGCCCGTCCTGCAACGTCGTATGGGCGTAATTGATTACCGAAACTCCTCGTATTAGATCCTGATTCACTTAGACTCCGTACACTAGGATATGAACCAATCACAGCCGAATGAGTTGAGTATTCATTAAGTACCGATTTCGCGAAAGTGTTCAGTGTCACGTGACCAGCAACGCTTGTTCTTCCTCGGATCCGCCATCTTTCATCGCCGCGTGTAGCTCTGTCTGACTGGAGTAGCCTGAGAAACGGTGAGAAGAACTTGACGGTCTGTCTTACATTTGCTGGTAAAGGTGACTAGAAATGTAAACGCAATAGCGAAGAACGTTGTTTGAAATATCAGCTGAAACGCAGTACTCATTCATTATTACTCTTTATACGGAGTTAGCTCGCTAACTAAATAGCACATGTCATATTGCTATATCATATTGATACTGCTACCTAGCTGAATGCTATTTATTCGAAAAAGCAAAAGAAAATACATATATATTCCTACGTAGCAATAGCTATTTCTGTTCGTCGATACGCTTTATTTTAAACCCCTTAAATTGTATATTTAGATGGATGTAATTTTCAAATGGACTTGTCACCTACGAATCCTAGTTGGTGGGCTCCGAAAATGTAGCTTAGCTGTTTTCTTCGCATAATCAAAATTATGTCAATTTTTCTAATATGAAACCGCCCCCGTCAGTCGAGTAACCTTTATAATTTGCGTGCGACATAACTGGCCAGCAAGCTTTTTTTTTGCCGAGATTTTTTTTTGTACGCCAATAATGTATACTTAATAGTTTACTGGCTGGCCATGCCTGCCTGACAGCCAATTCAGCTTCACAACAGGCCGTGTTGGCATGGCGGAATAGTTTTGAGAATATTATATTAGAATTACCCAAACAACTATTTTTGGGTATGTTTTCGGTTCGATACCGTGGTGTGATGCAAGAACATTTTTTTTTCTTCGACAAACGCACTCCAGACGATATCCCCCCCCCCCTTCTTAGCCGTGTCTCTGTCAGGAAGGAACAAGAGAACCCAACAAAGCAATGAATGCATGTGTTGGATCTGCTGCCATTTGTTAAAGTTGTTCCTGACTGTTTAGTGTAAACGTATATTTTGAACATACTTTTGAGCTAAATTTTTTTTGTTTAATATGAAACAACAATTAAGTAAATTGGTGATTTTGTTTGCACTTTAATATAGGTAATTAATGCACATGGGAAATTGCCATCTTCAAAATCGTTGAAATAAATTTATCTGTGATGGATTTATTTGAATGTGACCCCTTGACAAAATGTGTATTTTTTATTTTTAGGTATCATTATGAATCAAGAGAAACTAGCTAAACTTCAGGCCCAGGTCCGAATAGGTGGAAAGGTATGTTAATCAAAATTTTTGGTTTGTTTTTGGTTGCCTTTTTGTTATTGACAAGCAAACTTGGTTTATGTCCTTGTAATTAAGGAACACCCTGTCTATGTATGGGATTGCATTCTCTATTAAATAGGTAACCCACATCTACTTAATAGAGAATGCTTTTTTTGTGGTGTTCACAGGGGTACGTCCTGAATTGCTTCAGTAAATATCCAGCTAGATAAAGGTGTTAATGAGGAGCCATTTGATATTTTAAAGTAGTGTTTTCTCTTCCCTGGGATTTAATGTGAAGCGAAGGCACTATGGTGGTTTGTGCCTGGGTGGAGACGTTTGATGTCAAAAAACAGCTGCAAACTGACATGGCGTAGCAGTTTCCCTGACATCAGCATTCCTTTTATGGTGTATGCTGAGACACATTTAACTATAGTGTGGCATTGTTTCCATCCAGGAGGTTCCTGTCTCTCACCCGCTGTTTTGATATATCACTTACATCAATTACAATAGATTCGGGCCATAGGGTAAAATAACAAATGCTTCTGAAACCAGTATGTATATACATTATCCTGTTTCCCTTTCAAGTTAAATAATGTATACCTTAACTTATGGGTTATTTCCCTCAGAACACAGTATTTTCTGCCAAATTTCACGGGAGCGTGTCTGACACCATGCGTCCAAGTTCTTATTAAAGCATGGCGGCCATGATAACTGCTCTCTTTGTCTTCAGGTGTACAGGAGGTGAGCATCGAAGGATGTGGACTTTTTAAATGCATCTCCATAATTTCCATTTTTAGAACATGGTTGTGTACTAAAACTGTTTTTGTGTAGTTGCTTAAATCGTTTTTGTAAGAAACTTAAGTGACTTTTTTTGCTATGTCACCCTTCCCCCAGTCTAGCATTTAAATTTATGATCTTTCCACAACTTCAAATCTTTTTATGTTTGACGTTGCTTTATCGTCAACACATACTGTGTTGCATGCTGTATCTTAATGTCTACAGCTTGCCTAGAGACTTTTTTAATTCAGGAAAAACTCCATTGGGGAAATTCCAAAGGCTTCTGGGCCTGATGGCAGTAGCAGTCCCATGGGCCTCCTTTTCACGCGCTCCCCACTGGCTGGGTTCCGCACAAAGGTCCCTGCCCTACGTTGAACTGCAACTGCATGATCACGGTTTCCGTGAGCTGCCTTCGAGTGCTCTCTTGGTTTGCCTACCTGGAAGTGACTCGCTGCCTGCCCTGGTTCTCCATAAAGAGACGGAGGGTGTCTAGGCATATATGAGTTGGTACACCACTGGCCATTGTGCCACCTACTCTTTCCCACAGGTATCTTTTCTTCCATTTTGCTTGGAGAACGAGTCTTGTTGGTAGCGCTGCTTTGGACCTGCATGGCCTGGCAGCTGACGGGCATTTCTCCCTGAGCTCATTTCCTGGCTGAGCAGTTCTTGAAGGTGGTCCAGCAGCTCAAGCCAATTAGGGAAAAACAATGGAGGCTAAATGTCATACTTCAGGCCTTAACAAAACCTCCCTTTGAGTCAATGCGCTCAGCTGATTCTTCGTGACTGCACACATTCACCATAGTACCAGAGTGTTGAGGGCAACTTCTGGAACTGATCCCTCCACTGCCAATGGACTGGTGTGTTCAAGTAGTAATTGTGCTATTCAGCCTGTGAAGAGCCCTTCGGCTGCTTCGGTGCACATGGCCATTTGTGATGGTTCTTATTTGTGTTTTTTTTTTTTTTTGTTTGTTTTAATGGAACACTGGGTTTTTATCATAATGGTGATTCCCTGAAATGGGAATATTAACCATCAGTCTTTGTGGTTGCTGCAGTGGCTCAGAAGAAAAAATTGAACGGGTATAGCGGTTGCCTTGTTTTGTAAGATCACGGGCTCGCAACATCAAACACGCAGATTTTGCATCTCCTGATATTTCTGGGGTCTTGAGTGAAATTAGTGATGGTAATATTTCTACTTCAAGGAATGCCTTTTATGAAAACGTTATTCGTATATTCCAGCCTTTGGTGCATTGGGTTTATCACCTGCATTGTTCTTTCCACCTATAAATTGTAAAATTAATTTTGCACCCTAACCTACTCATTAGTACCTGTCTGGTTTTAAAGGGGACAGCACGTAGGAAGAAGAAGGTTGTACACAGAACAGCAACAGCCGATGACAAAAAACTCCAGAGTTCTTTAAAGAAACTAGCTGTGAACAACATTGCTGGTATTGAGGAGGTAAGTGAATACTTAACTTAGTTAACTTACTTAATACTTAGCCAAGACGGTCATTACTGTTTATTATCATTGAAAAATTTACCTTAAAAGTAAATATTACTGTGTGAGTAATTCCAGGAGTCATCTTTGTAGGCATTGGCTAAAAATGAAGACTGTTAGCGGCCGGACTGTCAGTGCTACGAGCGTTTTCTCAAGCATGTCCCTCTGCGCTCCAGGTGAACATGATCAAGGATGATGGGACAGTGATTCACTTCAACAACCCCAAGGTGCAGGCCTCTCTGTCAGCCAACACCTTCGCCATCACAGGGCACGCTGAGACCAAGCAGCTCACTGAGATGCTCCCCGGCATTCTTAGCCAGCTGGGTGCAGACAGCCTGACCAGCCTGCGCAAACTTGCTGAACAGTTCCCCCGGCAAGGTATGTGTGGCTCCGTGCAGCTAAACGTTTCCCCGTAACTTCCCCGCACTAGCTCTTCTGTTCAAAGTTGGTTAGTGTCAACTAGCCCTAACCCCTGTGTGAGTATCAAGGGGGCCTTTTACATTTTTTTGTTGTGCTTGCGAAATTATTTGATGGAATAAAATCGCTGCTCAAGCTTGACAGCAGCTCGGCAGGGCTGGGAAAAGACATTGGTCAGAAGGTTAAAGCCAGAGGCTGTTCGTTTCAAATTCGGTAGATCATGTTTGTGAAATGTTTAGCTGCCGATTTTGTTTAATTAATTTGTCAAAGATCTGGTGCTGAATTTAATGGGTTCTGTATACATATCACTCGTCAATGGCTATTCACTGGGGACTGGAATGTGTAGAATCGGTGCCCATCTAACCAATGCTGCAAGAAGCTGTTTTTTTTTTTTTTTTTTTTGTGTATAAAATCTTTAATGAGCACAACTTATTGGTACTGAAAAGCTTAATTGGTGAAACATTTATTGGCACTATATAGCATGTTTTAGAATCCATTTTCATACTAGAACCTTTCTTTTTAATGCTTTTTTTGTAGTGCTTGACACCAAAGCACCTAAAGCAGAAGACATTGACGAAGAAGACGATGACGTACCAGGTATATTGGAGCATTTCATATGATTAAGAGTGATGTTAACAGTAGAGATCAAAACTGAAAAATCTAGAGCATTAAAAGGTGCTACGTCTTTTGGTGTGTTTTAAATGTTTTTTTTTTTTTTACCTTTTTCTTTCTGTAGACCTTGTGGAGAACTTTGATGAGGCGTCGAAAAATGAGGCAAACTGAAGTTTCTTTGGAAACAAGGGAGACCTCCACATGTGGAGACTGCAATCAAGAGACCAGCTTGTTCCAGTGTTTTAACTTTAGGAAACCCAGCGTATTGTTTCAACAGATCATCCATAAACCAACAAACCAGAGACTTGTTTTCTATTTTTAACAGGCTGTCTGCTTCAGGATTTTCTTGTAAGAACGACATGGGCGCTTAACAGCAAATCTTTAAATAAAAAATAAAAAAGCCCATTGGTCAAAAATTATACACAAAATAGCCAGTCCTGACCATGATTGTAGTGGTGAGGAAGAACGCTAGTCTTATTTAAATATTTTTTTCTGTTTATGAAACACAAAATAAAACCGAATAATTAACCTTTCTATATGGTGCTGTTTTATTGGATGGGTGCACTCATGGCATGTGGTGACTTGGTAGGCCTTGTTTTGAGGCTCACAAAGTTTTGCACTTAGATGCGTGTTTCTCAGCTCCTGGACCACAAACTACATAATCTTATTGTGGACATAGTAACTTTTTTGTGTGTTTAAGACGTTTATTCGAAGGTGTGGATTTCTATGTCAAGTCTCATGACTAACCGTATAACCAAATTTTCTATGTACTGGATTGTGACGCATCCCTATTCAAATCTTGAGGGAATGGCTTCTTTGCAGGTCTTGACAGGACCAGTCTGAACTATAATGGGTGTTACAGACTGCTTGGCAAATGCTCCTACCCTGCACAAAATAGTTTCTCAGCAGAAATATAATGGTATGTTGTGGTTTTCAGATGTTCCATGATCTTATGTTGTATGTGGACATGTCAAGCGAACTGCATTGTGGAACCAACAGAACTGTTGGAAATTGAAATTTGCACTATAGGCCTGAGAATGAATTCGCTGGATGCCTATCGCATTCCTCTATGTGGGGACGAATTGTTGCCAGGTTTTATTGACTGGCTTCTTGGATAATCTTGAAAAAGGGTCAGATGTGAAGTTCACAGGGCCAGTTATCATAGCCATGAATTGATACAGGGAAGTTTAGTCCTGCCCCTTTTCAACAATACCAATTTTGTTAATTATATTAAACACCAAAGTAAAGACAAAGGCCAGTACATCGCTATATTAAACTATGTGCTTTCCATATTTACGGTCTTCCAATGGGGATATTTCTTCTCTTGTTTTTTTTTTTTTTTGGCTGACATTGACCTAGGAACTATTTCTGTGACATGTTAAGTGAAAGAACAGCTGTAACTGGGATCTCCCAGTGCCGGACTTGGTGCCTTCAATACACAGAAAAGCATGTACGCTAGGCAGAAATTTGTGTTTTTTTATTTTTGCATATGTTGAGATACTACATATAAACGAAATATAGTATTTGGGTTTTCCAAATATAGACGTCTTTCAAGTGTGGGATTAATTGCTTTAAAAAAACGTTTAATACACATAGAAATTAAATTATTGAAACCTTCGTTTTAAATGTTACCTTGGAGATAATGATGCAGTGCACTTACATTTCCTCCAGTCCAGTTGGCGCTGTCTATTTTGTGCTCTGATTTGAAGTCACTAATTAATTTGTAAAACTGGGAAAAGGCAGAATCGACGAGGTTATGAAACTAATGCCATTTTGGCTCCGCAGGCAACCGGACTCGAAACGGTCATATCTATTGAAAGGGTTAGAGCCAAGATGGCACATACCGCAACAGCTTCGTAACCTTCTCTACGCTAAAACCTTGGGGGAGGAGTGCCCTCGCTCAACTATTCGACTTCTTCTACTGGAAGCCTGGAGACATCGGAGTTCACGCAAGGAGACTTCGTTGGAAACAAATTTAAAGGAAAAAAAATCGGAGGTCTTGTTTATATAACTATTCAGTTACAAATCTCAGTAAATTATGACATATACTAACGGTGGAGTTTCGTGGCGTTTGGATGCGTGATGAAGATGAGGGTTCCTCCGGTGAGCGAAGACGATCGACTTTGTTTTTTGTCATCCAAGCAGTGGTTATGTTTAGCTGGGAATTATATCGATAGGTGTGGTATGTATTTAGTTCCAGGAATACTAGTGTGCACATTTCAAAATAACGCATTTTTCTGTAGACAGATAACGCAGAATAACAAAGAATGCACATTCCTCAAGCCTCAAGAAATCCCTAAAACATCAGTGAATACTCTGCATAATTCCCATCAGCGTTTTTTAATACGGCTTCGCTGACTAGTTTTAGCTGTGTGTGTTACGCTAGTTAACAAATGCATAATATTAGCGCTAGTTAGCTAGCTGCCTAGCTATGTAAGCAAACGCACATTCTAATGTATTTATTTGTAGCTTTTACTTTTGGTTCCGTAAGGTGCACATGTTAATTAGCACAAGATACCAACATCACTGCTGGTTAGAATAGTCATTACCAACTAAACCGTAACTCGCTGCTGCAGAACAAATACTGCTCGTTTTTATCTGTTCTACTCTTAATACTTTAAACGTTACCCCGTAAGCTAGCCAGCTGCCCAGGATTGTAGCCATTGTATAGTTGTAATTTTAGATAATATAGCGTGCCGATCATTTTTCTTATGTATTTGTTTTTCTGTTGAAGTAAAAAAAAAATTAAGTTGCTATTTCTTGAACTAAACTTGAATTTGGCCTGGTTCTACGATGGATATCACCGGTCGCGGTGACAATCGGCTAAGTAAATTTCGAAAGACACTCGGCTAAAAAAGACCTTAACATTAGAGTTGCATGTTTAGAATAAGTTAGGTTTTAGCCAATGTCGTCATTTAGACAATGGAACCAGAGTCATTTTATTGCACCAACCTGTGTGAGTCAAGTATGTTTGCTAATAATATTAACATTGTCTGAAGATGGTCGTTATACAGTGGTCTTGATTATGTAACCGAATTAATTTAGTTTGGTGACGTTAATACCCCTGATTAATGAGTTATATTTATTGTAGAATACTTAATGTATTAAAAGTTGTCTTAACATTGGTGCAGTGTGTTTTCTGCTAGTTGGCAGAAGTTCAGTGATTATATAAAAATACTGACATGGGGTTTGGAGGTCAGTGAGACAGGTCGAAATTTACAGGATGCATCCACGTTTTGCCGAAAACAGATCATCTATGGGACAAATGCCATAGAGCCCAACCCTTATTTTCCCCTTAGTTTCTACAACATTTATTGGACAGGTCACTGCTGCTAATTGTCAAACCAAATTACATTAGCAGTTACATTGTAGTGATGCCTAATTAAATGTAGAATCTTCCACAGTGTAATGTTTAGTGCAGATGGGATTCAGTCAGTTAGTCTGAGGGATGCAAGGGCTGCGTGTTCCATCACAGTATGACTCAAACCCGGGTTTCATGCGCCTCAGGTGGTCTAGACCTTGGCTGGAACGTGCTGCTATGTTAATTCATGTCAGGATGATTTTTGGTACATACAAAGGCACTACCACCTTTTTGGTTTTGAGGCAAAGGATCAGAAACTGAAATTTTCGTATTCCCATCATGGCAAGAATCCTTCTTTGGATAGGAATTCCAGGGTCCACGTTACTGATATTTGAAACCATGTTTATTACCATTTATGATGTATATGTACATTCACTGCAATGAATTTGAGATTTATTGTCTTGACAGTCCTTGGCTTTTTGCTTTTTTCTCATAACGTAATTAAGTATGGGAAACCATATTTACTATCTGAGAGTATTCCACATTTTGGGTAAACCGCAAATGGGACTCTCCCTTGTCGCTTGCCTGCTTTTAAATGCCTGTCACCCGAACTCTGGTTTCTTTAAATTTCATGTATTATGCAGGAGGTAATTTGCATAATCCAAGCGAAAACGCAGAGCCGTTGTGGCAGCATGTTCAATGCTGTACTCCGCTGGCCTGTATTCTTGTCTATCTGTCGAGAGATTGGGGCTTGTCGTTTCAGTGGGACCTTCCTCCCCATACATGGTTGCCCTGTTAAATTTACGAAAGGCTGACATGAGATGTGTGGGGGTAGATTGCACTTAGCCTGCTTGAAAGAGAGGAAGACATCCACGGAGCCTGAGTGTCATAGCGTGTGTCATTCGTTTGGTCTGCAGGAGCTGAAGGCTTCGGCCTGAACCTCGGTAATAAGACTCTGCCTGTGGTGGAGGAGGAGACGGCTCTCAAATCCAGGCTACACCTCCAGTCTGATTTACCAAACTGCAAATTTATGCATCCTGTTGAATTCCCTAGTTGGATATCTCCCAAGATGTTAGGTCACTTTATTTCAGTACGTATAATATCACTTGTGAGGCATGTTAGATTTTTCTTAGTGGGGGGGGGGGGGGGGGGGGGGGGGGGGGGGG
>JAOYSI010074271.1:3575-17068 GCA_025775065.1 Hiodon alosoides | reverse complement strand
ACAGAACGCTACAGAACACTACAGAATGTTACAGAACACTACAGAACACTACAGAACGTTACAGAACACTACAGAACGGTACAGAACGCTACAGAACACTACAGAATGTTACAGAACACTACAGAACGTTACAGAACACTACAGAACGGTACAGAACGCTACAGAACGGTACAGAACACTACAGAATGTTACAGAACACTACAGAACACTACAGAACGTTACAGAACGCTACAGAACACTACAGAACGTTACAGAACGCTACAGAACACTACAGAATGTTACAGAACACTACAGAACACTACAGAACGTTACAGAACACTACAGAACACTACAGAACACTACAGAACTTAACGGAACACTATAGAATGCTACCAGTTACTAGCGGACTTGGGAGGGACAACACCAAAAGAAACAATCGCTTTACATTTAAGCGCACTGATTAATGATGTGCCATCAGTATGGCTCTAATCAGCATCAATGGTAACATGTTGTTTATTGTCCTGAGGTGTGTGTAGCTCTGTGCACTCATCAGAGCTAAATTAATCATTCTGTGGTGGTGGCAAGGCTGGGTATAAATAAGGCCTGGATCTCTTTCACACAGCACCGTGAATTCCACGCCACTCATTCTTTCTCAAGGAATGTGCAAGTCTTACAAATTTCCCTGCATTGTGTCCCTTACGTTTCCGATTCACCACGCTTTCATGGCTTAGATTTGTGGTAGAAGAAAGCCGAATCCCACACCAGATGGTCCCTTTGTTTATTGAGAAAATTTCAGACGGTCATTGTTCTAGATGAAAGACATTTCTAAATGTAAATATGAATGTCTCTAATTTGTGTTCTGGTTCAAGAAAATATCTTTATTCTCTGCGCAGTAGGGACATGGTTTATTTCTGGCTAATCTTGACACAAGTCGCTAAGTAGAGGTGTAAGCATGGTGGGGGGGTTAATGACGGATGTCTGTGTTTTATGCGCTCCTAACCTTACCATATGTGTTTTTGTCTTGACGAGAACATAAACGAAGATTTGACAGTGTATAATAAAGAATTTTAAACTGGATTTCACAAATATCACAAAGTAAAGATCAATATAATGCGTCAGCTACTCGTGTGCATTCAGTGAACGGCACGTATGTGCGACGTTTTGTGTCTAGTTCTAAATCCCAAAGCGGAAATGTAGTAAATATCTGGGAAGGCTTTCGATAAGAATAACTTTTTAAACATACAGTTAAAAAAAAAAAAAAAAAAAACAATTAGTACAAATACTGTCTTGCGTTTTCAAGGAGGAGAGTATCGAGGTTGGAGTGGAAAAAAGGATGGATTTATGTTTCTGTGACATATCGCCCTCTCGGGGTGTAATCCAACATCTACTCGTAAACCCGATGTCGCAAGATTTATACCACTATTTAAAAAAAAATATTTCTTTAAAATATTCACCTGTGCTAATTACCCGTGCTATTACCTTAATACATTATTCGTTCTTGATCTTGTCGTCTTCAAGGAAGGCTAATTATATTCCAACGTTTTTTCTATAATTGTTCTTTTTTCGCAACAAGGACGTTGCGGTTCTGCTCTCTGGTTATCAACACAAATTCCGTAACCGTAAACACGGTTGTCACCATGGTAAGTCCCCGTTCATTGGACAACTTTGCCCCGGTCACTTTCAATTCAATTACGACCAGCAAGTCCAACAACATTGGCAGACAACACCAGGTAATAACTACCATAGTATGGGGGTACGTAGTTTACAGAACTACGGATATCCCATTCGCGTTAAAAAAGTAATAAAAAAACACACTACGCGGAATAGTAATTCTAGGCTTTAGTATTTTACGAATGTGATAGTAGAGGTTATGCACAACAAAATATGAGTCTGCCTAAACACTTAACAAATCTTAGATATGTTTTTATTTCGTGTAATTTTTTTCTATTATTGAGAATTATGTTATTTTTCTGTGTTTCTGGAATATTACGTATTACGCATGATTACAAAATATATTACCCTGGATCACCTGGTATTACAGTCGTTATTGGACCCTCTTTGCTAAACTGGATGCATAAAAAGCTAATTAAAATGGGACTTATCTATGTTGGCAGATGGATGCGGTCATCTCCTTTGGATATTCAGTGAATGCATTAAAGGCGGTTTCATGATATTTATTTATTGTTGTTGTTGTTAACTCACATTCACGTTTTCCCCTTTTTTCTTATAACTTAAATAAGCATATAAGTTTATTTAAAAAGTTAAATTGCAAATTTCTGCGATGGACAGTGTTATGTGTTTATTTTTTGTTTTTCTGATCAGATGTAAGATAACATAGAAGATTTGTGACAGTTGTAAAGCTAAAATAATAAACCTTTAAATGAGCATTCTTACCGGCTGTGTAGCAGTCCTGCAGTTAGACAGCCCTATCTCTAGCTCAGACCAGTTGGACCGGAAGGCTGGCCTAACGTTCATGTGAATATGCTGGATCCCCTGTTCATACACTCTCCCTTACAAACTGTCTTTGTAATTGAACAATTATACATCATAATTCTGCCTTTGTGGGGTTTCCTGGATTTAACGGAACATTTGGTCTCATGGCTCTTCTCCAGAGAGACTCTGCTCCATGTTGTATTTAAGCCAAGTTGTCTCTCTCCCTTGAAATACTAATAACTGTTACAGAAATCCAAAGCAGTCCTGCGCAGTACAGCTACTCAGTGGTACACACAACTCACTACTCAGTGGTACACACAACTCACTACTCAGTGTGACACACAACTCACTACTCAGTGGTACACACAACTCACTACTCAGTGTGACACACAACTCACTACTCAGTGGTACACACAACTCACTACTCAGTGTGACACACAACTCACTAATCAGTCGTACACACAACTCACTACTCAGTGGCACACACAACTCACTAATCAGTGGCACACACAACTCACTAATCAGTGGCACACACAACTCACTACTCAGTGGTACACACAACTCACTAATCTGTGGCACACATAACTCGCTAATTAGTGGTACACACAACTCACTAATTTGGAGTTTGTGTTGACTGAATACAGGACAGACGGACACTTCTGATCCATGTTTGACATACAGTTTATTTTCCTATATAGGGTTCCTGGAATCTTCCTGGACACAGGGGAGTGATCTGGTAGTTCCAGGGGGTTCGGGAGAAACCAGTTCAACTCTGAGGATTGGTGCAATGCCAAAACATCCCCAGGAAGACTGCTTTTGGTGGATCCGTTTAAATCACATCACAGGATTTATTTGCTAGATAAGACGTCCTTATCCAACTGTTAAAAACAATCAGTTTGGTCCTTTTCCCTGCAGTTCCAATATTGGATTTGTAATTTGTCTTTAGTTTGTTTAGCCGGAACAGGAAACTTGTATTTTAAAGTAACCACTGTACTATTTATTGTTTTGTTCACATTTTGTTGGCAGGGGGAATCGTGCGATGCAAATCCTCTGACCTCTTCTCATTTGCTGGTCCGTAGGCAGGCGTGACAGATCTGTATCTTCCCCCTACAATGGTGTTTTTCCCTGTGGAGGACAAAAGAGCTCGGCCCCTGAGAACAGGTGTGGGCGGGAGCTGGAAGATTTACTAACGAGGCTCTCTAACGAGTTCTTTCTCGCTTCTCAGAGCATCAGGGCACCGACGCTGTAATTATGAGAAGAAAAATGAATTAGCTGTTGACAGCTAACAAAGCTGCTACAAATCTGTCTTGTATCTCGACGCACTCAGAAACGCACATTTCTGACGCACTCAGAAAAGATCTGGCTGTTAGATCAGAGCCTGTCACACAAGCCTTTTTCATGTTTCCACAAGCTGTACCCATGCCGAGCTGGGCTGGACTAATGAGCCTCAGTACTGACAAAACTCCGCTCTGTCTTCCCACACTGGCAGTAAATATGCTGTTCTCCCAAGTGTACATTTTCTTTACAGTTCGTGCCTTTAGCAAAGAGTGAGCCAGCTGGCTTTTGGTGTTTGAATATCCCCATTACCATGAGATATCCACGAGACAAAGTACGTTTTTTCAGTAAATTTTACAGAACGACGCCTGTAAATATGTAAAAATCCCTGTGATGAATTGTGATGTGTTGTAATGTAATAATATCAAGAGTTTGTCAAGAGTCAGCTTGTGGTAAGATACTGAATTCAAAACAGCCAAATTTGCAGAGGACACCTGAAGTCAAATTTTGAAATGGGAGCAGTGAAGGCGTAATGGGTTGCGCTGGAGCTTTTTGTCGGAGCTGACGTTGCAAAGCCGTGGGTTTCCGTTGGTGTTATCTGGCTGGCTGTACACGATACCACTTCTGCACTTCAAGATGTTCCACATTGTGTGCCCCAGGACACCACAGGAAGGCGTTGGTAGCCACAGCAAAGACTATGTTTAATCGGTGGATGATCATTAAGCCAGCAACACAAATATAGGAATATAGGAATTCAGTTAGAACTGCAACTCAGGAGGTTTATTTTCTATTCCCCGGAAAAGCTATTTGTACAGTCTGTTGTAAAATAGCCCCTCGCACACCAGGGAATTCTGCTAATGGAGCCATGTCTGAGTGGAGTTTACGAGTTCCCCCAGTGTTTGACTCAGATTCAAATTCAAAATGCTCCAGTTTCTTACCTCACTCAGAAGACTTGTTTTACTATACCAGTTCTCCCTGGGGGGTCCAGTTCACTGCAAGCCTGGACAGTGGATAAGTCAAAAAATATTGTTATTAATAATAATAATAATGATAATAATAATAATAATAATAATGTGAGGTAAAAAGGGTGGTTGAATTGTGGGTGAATTTCAGTATTTTTTATAATCATTCCTAATGATTCCTTTTTTATTTATTTCAGAGGCCTGTGGTTATTTAGTGGACGATGAAGAGTTTGTCCTTCTTACCGTGTTTGTAAAGTAGCGTGTGCACAGACAAATCCCCAGGGATCATAAATATTTAAATTTAGGCTTATTATCAATTCTGTTGCCTCACATGACAACACTGCTGTCACTGGTACCCAGAGATCAAAGCAGATTCCTCACCGCACTGAAACGCACAAAACCACAGACTGTCAGAAACCCAAAGGCAGACTGGTTTGCCTTTGTCACCTCTAATTCTCTTTTACATCTCATGTTGGTCAGATCAAATTTCAACTTACTACGTGCTTTTAGCAGATGTCCCAATAGGGAGAAATGTTCTCCCAAATTCCCGTTGTCATGTTAGGCTAAATGTTTATATTGATCAGAGATGTTGGCTGCTTTATCTCTGGGAATGGTTTGTACCGTTTTGCAGGTAACCAGACAGGCTTACCCAGGTAATAATGATACTGATATCGATAACAGTTAAAATCGGCTCTTGGGGCAGCGTCTATCAAAACCAGAGACATTACCAGGTCACTAAAGGCTTTGAGATGCTTCTGTGTTAAGATCTTCGCCACCAGAGACCTGGCCCACCAGAGACCTGCCCCACCAGAGACCTGCCCGGTGCTGGTCCACAGACATCGGCTCCCACTGAAAAGAAACCACTTCCATAAGGAATGGTCGATGCACTATACATGCATCTGTGGTGACAGATGATCAGCGGTGTACTATAGAAACCCGGCCCCTCTCCCAGTACATATGTTTACTGAAGCTAACGTTTTGCCTTCTGTATAGATTGATGTTTCTCGTTTTTAAACTCTGTAAAGCATTTGTTTTTTTTTTGCTTTAACGCGTGTCCTTACTTTACCCACTCTACATATTCAAAGGACAAACCGAGAGATCTTTTATTTATTTCCGCGGAGACAGAGGGCACTCCCAGTCATTCTGCCTAGGTCTCCGCTGCGATTGGACGGCGGGTGTCGAGGGCTGGAGTTTTCCCTGCCTGGCCTGGGTTGCGTCCAGGAGTGATGAGGAGACAATAGAGAAGCAGACAGACACACAAACCAGCCAGCTTCGGTACCTAAGATCGCGATCGGCTGTGCCCGAATCCCTGTCGGAATCTGGAGAGTATCTGAAGATACGCAATGAAATAATCAAATCACCAGTCAATCTGTCCATTCAACAACGTAATTTCTTAATTTTTCTACAAAACAAATTGAGAGAAGGTACCAGACGTTGCATGCCGTTCGAATTGAGAGGTAAGTAACCTGGAGAAAAATAAGGAATATCAATGAATATTAAGTAAAATCAGACATAACTTTTAATACCTATATTTAATGTCATTGATAATATGATGTTTGGACTGTTTTATAATTATTTTTAATAATCGCGTGCTGTCATTAACGTGCATAATTCATTTTTAATTTCGGACGGGTTATCTGCCGACTCTGCCTCGATGTAATAATAATGACTTAAATAAGAAATTGTCAATATTTGTTTTTTGGTATTTTCGGTTAAATAGTGTGTTGCTTTTTAAGTGCGTTGGTTTTGTGTTGGTCTTACTTAGCATTCATTGCTCGTGTTTTTCCCTACCTGTAGGCTGCGTCCTCCGGTTTTGTCCGCTCTGCATTTACAATATTGGAAGCAGATTCTTGCGGAGAACAATGGACTTCTTATTTCCGAAGTTGCGCGTAATTGATCATAGATCACCGAACATTTTGAGACAATAAAAGTCTCCCGATTATGTTCTACGTTTCTTGGTTATTTTCGATGTTTTCCTCGGCACATTCATAATATTAGGCTATAATGTGATTGAAATCTTGAATTACGCTTGCTCCCGAATTACCTGAAAGAGACGTTAGACTTTAAAACTCAAGGCGACGTTTTGAATCTCAAGAAACACTGTCACAGACCTTACATTCAAACACACTTTCCCTTTCACACTTTCAGTCAATGACAAATTCAGACACATGCAAATAATGCTAAATGTATGTTAGTCGTATCTTTGCGTACGGAGCTGGACCCGGCGTAGAAGCTGGCTTCCCTGTCCTTTGGGAGAGCATTGCAGACTCAAGACCCGGAGGTTTCACTGCTGCGGTGATGCTCAGACAGGATACAGTTCCGCTTGTACTTGTAAGTAATTGTGAAGGATCCTCGCCTTTTATAGTAAATGTAACGAAGCGAAACGTGCACCTGAGGCAGAAAAGCGTAGAATATTAAACGTGCGAGTACGTTTTTAAGTACACTTCCATGCGCCCCGCGACACGCACAGGCTATACACGGGCTTGCACTGTGAAAACCAGGACATTTTGTTTTGATCATTGGTCCCTTCAGTTTCATAAGGGTAAAATAAAATA
This sequence comes from Hiodon alosoides, assembly GCA_025775065.1. Lineage (NCBI taxonomy): Eukaryota > Metazoa > Chordata > Actinopteri > Hiodontiformes > Hiodontidae > Hiodon > Hiodon alosoides. Next base: position 9,864 of record JAOYSI010074271.1, on the reverse strand, counting down.
TAGTACTTCTTGAAGATATTAAAGGAGGATACAGCAATAACTATACGGCATTAACGAGTCATTAAGTCATTAAGTCTGAGCACGCCTTTTTATGGTGTTTGAGCCGCAGAACGGTTTAAAACATTACTACTTTTTAATTTCTGTGCTATTCCTTGTCGGAAGCACGTTATGCACGAAGCGATTATGAGATGAGGTTCAGAAATGCCTAATTAAATATATCAACCACGGACAAAAGAGTTGCAGCTGATTGACGTTAAGGTGAGCTTAACATCAGGGGAGAAGTGGGGTCTTATGATGCCCACCTTCTTTATCAAAGTTTGAACCCCCCTAACCCTAACCCCCCCCCCCTTTTTAAAAGAATTTAAACTGAAAGCCTGGCTTTCGCCTCACATGTCCTGCTAAAATCAGCTTTGCTTGAATTATGCGGCAAACGCGTTTTTGAGACAAGGGTGACATTTCACTTGCACTCCCAATAATAGGATTACATTTGTAGGCCTGAATCCAAAATAGGGAACGTGATGGTTTTATTGTTATCAAGATAAACATTCATCTATTTAAATTAATGAAATTGTATTTTGAGCACGTTGATCTCTTATGTAATTGACCATGTTCTAAAACGTAAATATGACACCATTTCAGACAAGCAAGTTTAACTTCCGAAACACACGTAGTCTACGTAATAAATAAAATAATCTGTCTAGCGTCAAAAGATGAGAATAAAATTGTGGCACTGAAGTAAACCAACAGTTAGGATTAAAATATTTTTACCTATAAATGCTGAATTTATTTTAAATTTTGCTTAGGGCATGCCTTAGCCAGGAGTGATCAGACACAGGAAGCTGGATTGCCAGTTTGTGTTGGGCATTTATACGAGCAAAAAAACATCCTTTTGGTGAAGGCAGACTTTTCAGCAGTGGGGTCTATAAGGAGCAGACCAAGCAATGACTGCCCTGGTTTGAAGGTAAAAAAAAAAGCTTCTGCGTTAGCTTATTAGCTGGTCAATTCAACATGGTCTTTCAGTGAGAAATTTAGGACATTTTATTAATTTCACAGTGGGCATACATAAGGTCAGCATAATTTTGCTAATTTCATGGTTTACAAATGACCTTTCAGTGCATAATGTGTCACCAGAGCTTTTCTTTAATCTTTTTTGAACACTGTGCATGGATTTATGCAAACAGTGACAGGCAGACTGTGTAAGATGTTGATTGGACTTCTATCTTCTCTGTTCAGAACACATGCGTGGCATATTCTGTTTAAACACACCACATCTATAATTTGCTGCTATGTGCTAATTAGCTTGAGGAAATTAAGTTGTGCTTTAAAGGAAAGCTTTTATTAGCGACAGAAACCGACAGCATAAAAGGAGAATTATCTGAAGGTATCTGCTTCTACTTAGCCCAGATGACCACTGCGGTTCCATTAAATTAATTTATTGGTTCGGTATCAACATATACTGAACTTACTTATTACAGAACTCGTATACGCAAATATTTCTGCCTTCATGAAGCACAACTGAGGGAAATTAGTAAGAAGGGTATTCTGCAAACATCCGATCAGCATGATCTGCTGAGGGCCTGTGTCATCATCGTCCTTTAGGGGTGTCTGGCAAGGGGTTTTAGAAGAAACAGGAGACACACATCGCTTAGCAATGCTAATCCCTTTTGAAAACACTTTGAGCTGGGTGGGTTGCCTGTTGTCTCATCACCTCATGCTATCCACCAGAGTGGTGGGCTTCCCTGAAACACAGAGCAAGGAGAGAGATAAATACAAGCGGGTTGTCCGCACATTGGCCAAAGCTGCAGTCGAAATGGCTCAAGGCAGCCATGTTTTTTTCTGCTGATGCTCATCGTCTGACACTAATCCGTGCGGTATCTGACCTTGTTTTTGTTTTTTTTAGCACAAATAGAGTTCCAGTTATGGGGAACGGACTCTGTATGTTGGGTTTAATTTGAACCCGCTTTTAAAAAACGTCAGACAACAGACAATAACTGAAAAAAATAACTGCAGCTGTAAATAATTGTAATTCCATTTCTCCATCCTGTTTTTATTTTAGAGATAATATTAAATATTCATATAAAACTATAAATCCAAATGTTTACGGTCACACGGCTCACTTCACTGAAGCTTTTTCATGGAGAGCAGTCTCTATGAAGAGCAGTCTCTATGAAGAGCTGTCTCTCTGAAGAGCATTCTCTTGAAGGAAAGTCTCTATGAAGAGCATTCTCTTGAAGGACAGTCTCCAGTGTCTGGGAGATATTGGAGTGTAAACGTAATTTCTGTGCTTCTCCTTATCTTCCAGTGCCACCAGCCATTAGCGTAAGAAGCCTCTCTCATCAGAAGAATGACCTCTTCCAATCCAGGGTCCCATGCCTCCTTTGACATTCTGGAGGACCTGCAGCTCATTGCAGCCCAGAACTTGGAGAAGCTGGAGGTCAACAGCTACTATGAGGTCATCAAACAGCTGGGCAAGGGGACCTATGGCAAGGTGGACCTAGCCATTCACAGAAGCAGAGGTGAGTTCATTCAGCAGAGACAGGCCTGTGGCGTTGGCCGTAACTGTGAACATGTGAAATCTATGCATCCGCAATGCGTGGTCTCATACATATTCATTGTTCAGGGTGCTATTTTTATCATTCCAATGCAGTTACATCACGGGTTTATTGTTAAAGACAAAATCTTTTTGCATTTAGATATTTCCGTTTGTTTTTTCTCGCATGTCTTGCTTTCAAAGCCTGAATGTCGAGAAAAGACGAACCACAATGTGTTACTGTCTGCTTATTCCACCTCAACCACGGCCATGGAACCATGAAGCTTAGGGAGGAGAATAAAATCCTACTTTCAGGAACAGGCATCTGATAAATACCCCCTGTGTAGCCGCCCCATCCTTAATGCATATAAAGAACAGTGAGAGTGCGGGATATCAGAACAGATGGTACAGTATCTAGGCAGCTTCCGCCCGCGTCATGTGCGCAGATAATCTCACACAGCGTGGTAGGGGGAATTCTGCCCCCCAGTCTCCCCACTGCTCAGCTCATAAATCTACAACCAAAGCTTTTCTACATTCCCGAGATCTATTGCAACGTATTCATCCTCTCGTTACGAGCAAATTCAGAGGCATACAACTGTTCCATTATACTGTCATACATCTAAATGAAACTGATTTAAAATCCGCCATTTTCATTTATTTATGTTTTTTCAGTAGAACAACCTTTACAAGCATACAGTTGTAGTCTCTCTGACCTTTTGTAACGACCTACTACAGCTTTACAATATGTGTCACCTCTACCTTCCAGGCACAAAAATGGCCCTGAAATTCCTCCGCAAGAGAACTACGAAGTTGAGAAGTTTCCTGAGGGAATACAGCATCTCTCTTTACCTCTCCCCCTGCCCCTTCATCATCAACATGTATGGCATTGCCTTCGAAACTGACCAATACTATATCTTCGCTCAAGAGTACGCCTTGGCAGGCGACCTCTTCGACATCATCCCCCCTCAGGTAACCACAGCAGAATCCGTCACTGGTCACATGTCTGTCTTTGAGCGAAGGAAGCCTTTAGCCTAAAGCTAAGAACCCAAATTGACCTTTCAGTCGTAACATACAGGTCTCGACCGTGCCGAGCCCAACATACGTGTTCGAGTTTCACCCTTATTTTACTGGAGTTTTCATAAAATGGCACTGAAGCCAGTAACTGTCCACATTGATATCCAACGGTATGTAGAACATATTCTGTGCAGTTGGTACATTGCCTGATCATTTTGGATTTTAATGTGGACTTTTTTCGAAAAGTTGTTGCTGTGAGAGAAATTGTTCGCTTAGCCAAAAGCCATTCCTGGGAAAGAGTTTGGAGCAGGCCTTAATTACAGTGATGACACAGCTCTCTGATGTTTGCCTCGCAGGTAGGACTTCCGGAGATGGTGGCCAAGCGCTGTGCCCACCAAGTGGCCTTAGCTCTGGATTACCTGCACTGTAAGGAGCTGGTGCACCGCGACATAAAGCCAGAGAACGTCCTGATCTTCGACAGGGAGTGCCGCAGGGTGAAGCTCTCCGACTTCGGCATGACGCGGCCAGCGGGCTCTCCAGTGAAACGTGTGACCGGCACCATCCCCTACACGGCGCCCGAGCTGTGCGACGCCTCCAAGGCGGAAAGCTTCTGCGTGGACTTCAGCACCGACGTGTGGGCCTTCGGAGTACTGCTCTTCTGCATGCTGACGGGAAACTTCCCCTGGGAGAAGGCCCTGCCCTCCGACCCCTTCTACCAGGAGTTTTCCCACTGGCAGCTGCGACGGGTGGGGTCCGTCCCCTCACAGTGGCGCCGCTTCTCAGACGAGGTCCTGCGCCTGTTCCGCCGGCTGCTGTCCCTGGAGCCAGGGAGACGCTGTGGCGTAAAGGCGGTCCTCGGACACTTTGGCCACCGCTGGATGCTGGACAGCGCAGCTGGCGACGGTCACCTGGTCAAGCGAGACTCGTCGTCCTCTGAAGAGGACCGTCTGGTCGACCGCATGAAACAGCAGACGCTGTCTCCGATCCGCGGAGCAGCCAAGGGCCCAGTCTCAGTGGAGTCGGTTCTGCATCACTACCCCGTATCCACCAGCGGCTACGAGAGGGTCTCCCGCGATAGCGCGGCTGAGAGTCGTATGATGGTCACTACGCCTATCGAAATCTGCGTGTGAATGTCCCGCTGGGTGTCCTCCTGGCAAACACCCTTTAAAACAACGAGGAAAAAGAAAAAAACGATGATCTGTCTGGTGTTTGGTTTTACGACCCCACGGTCTGTCTTTGTCCTGATGACAATTCACCCTGAGGGGATGACACCATTGAAACGTTTCAGCATTTATACTCATGATCAAAACAAATAAATATAGAAAGAGATGTAGAAGAAAGACTGTTGAGTACAATGGCTCTTTATTGCTGGTATTGTCATAACTGAAGAGCTACCAAGAAACTTCATTCAGCAATACTTCAGTTTCACTCAGACCAGACTGACAGTGGATGGAGTACGGAACCGGAAGGAACCGGAAAGAACCAGAAGGAAATGTGAATTTGACTCAAAGGGCAGCACTTTTGAAAAATCAAAACGAACATTTTCACATTTAATGCAAATGCAATTTGAAATAAGGTACTGTCGGTGTGTGTGTGTGTGTGTGTTTGTGTATGACCTGAGCTTATTCTTTGGTTCACTCTTTTTTTTATTCAATTCAATTTATTTATTGTTATTTATTTCAATCCTTAATTGTGACAAAATATTTTATATATATTTATTTATTAAGCAGCTCTTAGTTTGTTTTAAAGTTTGCTAATTTTTCAGTGCCAAACTATTTGAGCAAACATTTTGTACAACAACAGCTTTTGGAGTTTTCTCATTTATTTTCTATCTTGACTTAATGTATGGCGTGTTACTAGCTGCAAAAGAAGTTTAGACTTAACTAGTGAGTAAATGTTTTTTAAGGGGAACATTCCTTCTCTTTTCAAGATATCGTTGTTTATTCATGTCCCGTCAAATGTTGGTATGGTAGAAAAAATATGCTTTATTGATGCTAATTTAATCTGATAATTGAATTAATTTAAAATTCCATATAGTAATATAGAATCCTTTAACGCGATTGTTTGTAGCTGACAAAGCATGAGTTTTATGTGAGCGTGCAGTCTGTCTGGAAACGCGGCTCGAGCTGTCTGTCTGTCTGGAAACGCGGCTCGAGCTGTCTGTCTGTCTGGAAACGCGGCTCGAGCTGTCTGTCTGGAAACGCGGCTCGAGCTGTCTGTCTGGAAACGCTTTAAGGTGCTTATGGCACACACGCAGCCTTCAACATTTATTTATAAAAATATATTGCACCACTGAAAAATTGCTTGTCATTTGAAGATCATGGAATCAAGGAACCTGAGATATTCCAGGGCTGTAACAATGACTATAAGGATCACTGTTAATCAGGAAAACCTTGACAGCTACACTCAGTTTAATCACTGAACCAAAACGAACACTGTTACTTACATCACTGATACATCACAGAGGTGTTTCATAGAGAGTGGATTCCGTGATCTGTGAAAACTGAATTAAATGTAAATGTGTTTATAGTCGGTGGCTGATCATAGCACATACGTTGTTTATCCGTTTCCTCCTATCGGAGGGACAAAAAACTAAAAATGTTGTCTGTTGTCTGAATATTGTCACTGTCATTTCTGATGTTTCTAGATTAAAAACTCATCTTGCCCCCTCAGATATAGAGTATAGCAGTAGTGATTTAATTTGCCCCCTCAGATATAGAGTATAGCAGAAGTGATTTAATTTGC
>JAOYSI010074270.1:0-52525 GCA_025775065.1 Hiodon alosoides | reverse complement strand
AAGACAGCAGGTCTCTCCTCCAGTAGAGATATGTACGGGTAGTCACACACTCACACACATACATGACAGGTAAGACAGCAGGTCTCTCCTCCAGTAGAGATATGTACGGGTAGTCACACACTCACACACATACATGACAGCACTTGTTAGGATCACGCAGAGAGAAGCCCTGCCAATTCCCACTCTTCCCAGCTCAAGTCCTGCTCTGCCAATTGATACTATAAGGGGGCCAAGCACCGGAGGTTTAAATATTTAAAGGCTTGGGTGGGTTCACTAAAGTGGACCTGGAGCACTTTGGCCTCTCAGTAAAACCTGAGTCTCCCAATGGTGCAGGGCACCGGGGAGCAGGGTCTTTGTTTGTCGCTCTCTCTCAGTACACTAGGACCAGCCTCTGGGTTCCCTCTCCAAAAGTCCCCCGAAGAGATTAGCCGCAGGATACATTATTTTACTTATACACAGTATAGTCACATATGTTCACCCACGTACATACACACACTCATGCTATACATGAAAAAAAAAAAAAAACACATACTTACATAGGTATACACACACGCACGTAAACACACATTTGCACGTGAACACACATTCGCACGTAAACACACATTCGCACGTAAGCACACATTCTCACGTAAACACACACTCGCACGTAAACACACACTTGCACGTATCACGCGTAAACAAGAGCGCGCACACATGAAAACTCCCCCCCTCATTAACCCACAAACTACCCCCAGTGACCAATGAGCTAACAGCATCTGCACCAACAGAGTTCTGTGGGAGCTTATAAACCTGTACTGTCTGGGTTCACTGTCTCCATGTCTCTGTCATGGCAGAGTAGAGCTATTGCCGGGGAGCTCCCTGAGGATCCGGACCCCTGGCCAGGACGACGCAGGGCTTTACACGTGCACCGCCAGCAATCACGCCGGCTCCACCTCGCTGTCCTCTGAGCTGCGCATGGCAGGTCAGTATGCCCCCCCCCCCACAAACACACACACACACACACATACACACACACACACACACACACACACACACACAACCTTCATCCTATCAGAAACATGCCAGGCTATCTGAAATGATGCAGACAGACTAAGGGCTGCATTCCAAGGAAAACATGGAGCTAATGACTATTGAAGCAGCTGTTCTGCGGACAAACGCTTCTTTGTCAGTGGATACCTGGCGAAGATCTCGTCGTTGTTGTGAGTACGTTTCCTTTTGACACACAGACGTACGTGCTCATAAATTCTGCAACTCAGCATAACAATCGTGATCTCTGTCGTTTATTTACTGTGCAGTGCTTGCAGCATTCTGACACACTTAATGAAATAACAGTCCCTACGGCACACTATACCGGCAGAACACAATTTATCTTTGTCTCTGTGGCCCTTGAAATCTGATGCTACATGTGAGGACATTGTTTCTGCGCATTTCCACTGCACTGATCTGCCCTCAACGCATACACTCCATGAGACTGGTTCACGTTGATGCTGTTGTACCCCAGGCGTTACTAATCCAGTTCCTGGAGGATCCCCCAACCATGATGTTTTGTATTTCTCCCTTAAGAGCTACCAAGCTCAAGAATGTGGGAAAAGATTAGATTAGTCCAGTTTGGGCAACAATTAATTCAAGTCTCGGGTGGAAGGGAAACCTGCACACCCCAGGACCTGGAAGATCCAACTGCAGACAGTTACCAGTAACTGGAATTTGTCCTCCTCTACAGAACGCCCCCAGGCCGACCCAGACTCTCCCCTCTGGACTAACCTGGTCAAAGCAGCCGGGCCAGGTGTCTACACCCTCCTGATGGCGGGGAACGAGACCAGAGCCAGTCTCAGAGCCGGCACCACTGCCCTCATCGGTCCGTTTCCGTGATTCTTCAGCTGTCCTCTGTGCCAAGCCTATGTAGGCCCTCTGATTTGCCTGTCAGTCCGGTCTAAGAGTGGAGAATTGCACTTTCTGAAGCATAGGAATGTAACAGAGTAATTAACTCCCACGGTACATCTTCACAGATCACAGATAGACATCTTGTACCAGATCTATCCTTCACTTTTCACTTGTGCACCGGCATGTTAGTGCACTGGAGCTGGCTAGGACTCAAAATAATGAAATGATTATAGGTAAACCAGCAGGAACCTGCATTGTATTGAGAAATAACCGTGATTAGTCTTACACTGACAGGAATAAATCCTCCTGACATGTTTGTCCTGAAACTTGAATGGCTGAACTGTTGATTGATTTGTTGGTTTGTGGATTACTTTCAGCTTGTCAAGGTTTTGACGCTAAACACCGGAGTTTATCCACTGATTATCTCGCACAGGCTGCCCCACGAGGGGCTACCCCAAACCCTTGGTGTCCTGGTTCCTGAACAGGCAGCCTCTTCTACGGGCATCAGGAGACCCCCACCAGGTGTTGGCCGACAGCCAGGTCCTCCGCCTGCCCAACATCACCCGAAGCCTGATGGGGGAAGTGAGCTGCAGGGCTGAGAACGAGGCCGGAAGCCTTCTGCAGGGGGTTGTGCTGGAGATACAAGGCAAGTTCCTCAGGGGCCAAGGGACCTGCAGTTATACTGCTGGACCGCCCTCCGGGGTCACACCATTTTTATGGGCACTTTCTGTGCTCAGGGCATTCCATTGTGGCAAAGCAGTTGTTACTCTTCTTTTACAAACCAATTAAACAATTAGCTCAAAAAGTGCATTCACTTCATTGTCATATTATCTGAATTCTTGACTGTCAACTACAGCAATGTCTAAAACCATCATTAATACTTTGAGCAATCTGTGTTCGGTCACAGGGATCAGGGCTCCAGGGACAGGGTGCCTTTTGGAAGGTGCTGCAGGAGAACGCTCGTCATGCAGAGAAACAAACACCACCACACAGACGATGGGGACCTGCCACGGGCAAGACTGCCCCCCCAGGTGACTGCTTGTTACTGCATGCACCATCAGCTGCGACGCTGCGATCACACCTGTTGCCTTCTTATTCCAGTAATTTATCTAATGTGTGTAGGGGCTAATGTGCTGAATGTTTACCAAATAATTTTCTCTATCTGGCAGGAATCACAAGGTGTCTTGCCTGAAGGTTCTTGGTATATGCAAACAATAAAAGTACTGTGGTGCAGTTGTGGCCGTTTGTATTATTGCAACCAAAAAAAACTGAGCCGAGCAGCAGTTCTATACAATCCCATACATATAGTTGAAGAGATTTATTTATTTTTTTTCCAAACAACATGTATGCTGACGGGCGATGTTATATTTTGTACAGCAGATTTAGACTGGTGAATGAGTAACAACATAGTAAGTCAGACAAATTGTCTGTTGAATGGACTTTCTGGGGGAAATAATAATTCGCTGAAACCGTGTGTTTGTGTGTGTGTGTGCGCGTGTGTGTGCGCGTGTGAGAGAGAGAGAGAGAGTGAATGTTTTAGTTTATGTATATTTTCTTGTGTGGGTGAGAGGGATTCAAAGAGTGAAGGTGTAGTTGTTGTAGCTATCTCGGTGTGCGTATGTATCTGTATATCGGTTATTAATCTGACTCAATCCCTTCCTGGGGGCAGGTGGCTGACTTCCCCCTGGTCATCCTGTTCAGTCAGCTGTGGGGGTGGGGTGCAGAGCCGCACTGTGTCCTGTCAGAAAAGCCAGCTAGACTTGTTGGCCAATCCTGACAACAGCTGTGTGGGGGCGGGGTTTAGACCCCCAGACACCCAGCTGTGTAACCCCTCGCCCTGTGTGGGGTGGGTAACGTCAGCCTGGAGCCCGGTGAGTCCACTCAGCATCATCGCCTATAAATAAGGACCTGAGGACCAGAATACACATTCATTGTAAAATACAGCATGTTGATTGTTTTTTCTCATTGTAAGTTGACAGCGCTTGTGCGAGGAAACTAATAGCGTGTCTCCCTGTCCCTAAGTGTCCTGGACACTGTGTAGGACTGGGCCTGGCCACACAGCACAGACAGGTGACCTGTCAGTACAGGAACGGAACCAGGCTCCCCCATACAGAGTGCAGGGCACTGCCCAGGCAAGGCTGGATGTCATAATGACAGAAGCTATCGCATCATTGTCAGTCATATCTGTCACCTCTCTATTTATTCCGGTCGCTTCTTCTCTGTCAGCTATGACTTAAAATCTGCTTTACAGTTCCCAAAATCTTGTTTTGTTGTTGATTTTTCTGGGGTCAGGGGTCCCTTCTTGGTTTGATTTTTTTAGTGGCATTTATTTTGTGTAAGTGCATGTGTTTAGCCTTCAAGATAGTCCTCTTTACATGATGTCTATATCTTTTCTTGGTCAATTCTCAGTTTTGTAAACTTCCAAATGCTGGCTTGGACCATAGCCAAACCTGTTAGTGGGCAAATGCATGCAAGCCTGCAGAATACACGCTGGAAGGAAATCATGTGAAATCACAGCATGTTGTACATTGCTGTGAGGGTTCTGTTTAGTGATGGTTTGTACATGAGCCCTCAGTACAGGAGCAAAGTCCCACTCACTTACCCTCTGTGTGTCTCCCTCGACGTCCACAGGCCGATCTCCCATAGGAACTGCTCTGCGGAGGCGTGTGTGGCGTGGTGGCGGACGGGGCCCTGGACCCAGTGCACCGCCACCTGTGGGAGCCATGGCTTCCAGTCACGGCCAGTGGTCTGTGTACACGCGCGCAGCCCTGCCCCCACTAGGGACACCCACTGCGCCTGGAAGACCCGGCCCGCGAGCTGGCAACGCTGCAACGTCCTGCCGTGCGCCAGGGGTGGGTCCCCCTTCGCCTCCCACTGCTGTGTCATTGTGTCGCTCATCATCTCAAATGGAGTGGTCTTGTCTTGGTTTCATTTTATTCTTAGTTGAATTTTGTTGTGTGCTTCAAGTTGTGTTACTGTTTGATCTGCTTTATTTTGTGAAATCTTCTTTGGAACGCTAGCCCTGCGCCCTTACGGAGCTTCTGCGTCCCTGTGTTTCCGCAGGCGAGTGTCGGGACAGCACCAGGTACTGTGAGAAGGTCCAGCAGCTTGAGCTCTGCTCACTGGCCCAGTTCAAAGCCCGGTGCTGTGAGTCCTGCCAGGACGCCTGAGGCAAGCTGGAGGTTCCCGTGGAGAACAGGAGAGGCACACAGGATGCCCCTGGGCCTCGGCAGGGCTGTCTCTGGAAGCAGAGCTGGACCTGACCTATGAAACTAGCCTTACAGAACAACCTGTGAGACCAAACAGTAAAAATTACATGTCAAAGTTTCTTCCACACCAGTAAAGGCTTTAGTTGCATTTTCAAATTGATTTTTTATTAAATGTCGCTGGGCCAGAGAGCAACATGAGACTTTGTAGGAATTGCACTTCAAGACACAAGGAGTATGGGGGCAGGTCAACGGACATGTGCAGGTGGACCGACGCGCCTCGTTTGAAGACAAAGTGATTGTTTGTATTTCTTTATTACCACTGGAAACCTACAAGCAGTGAGGTCTTCATACAGTAAACGTAGATGACATGCGACGGATTCAAATGGACATCGGAATGCAGCTCCGATGTTGACGCTCATTACGGTGACTCTTGGACACAGACCTGCGATGCAGAAAGCTGACCATTTTCGCCTGATAAGAGGACTTGCAACAAAGGAGATCCGCAAACCTTTATTTGATCTGCCATTTGTTGCCATGATGGCTGGAGTGAGGACAGTGATTTTTAAAACGTTATGTCTGTTTAATTAGGGTAAACATGGCGAACATCTGAAATTGCAAAAGCAAAACAAAAAACTGCAATGTCATTCAATGGCACCCTGTTCAAGAATCAGGATTGACTCAGACCACATTAGCTATCCAGCCCCATACATGGGGCTTAGCATATTTGTTGCATATGTCAAGGTTTTTTTTCTCCTTGTTGTTGTAGTTTCTGCAAATTCTGACAGTTGAAATGTTATCTGCATTCTCTGTCTGGGTCTTTCTGTTAGGCTTCTGAACAAATAAAGTCCTATTTCACATAACAATACACACGGGAAAAAAAGGGCGGTTAAACATGCTAATTTTTTTCAGTTTTTATTACACAGTGGCTGATTTATTTAACCACAGAACAACATCTCGGTTTCTATCAGTGTGTCCACCAAACCAAGATTATAGTTGTGGAGTATTTCACATAGTCACCTAAATTTTATGAGGTCCCAACTATGTACAGTACATTCTCCCTTTATTGCAGTGTGTATACCTTTATATATATATATGTGCATATTTTGTATATTTTAGAAGTTTTAAGCGTTGATATCTGACAATATCATAGTTTTTACGTAAGGTAAAAAATGGCTAGTCAGGGAATAATCTCATTGTAATACTAGTATTGTAAATAATTTTGATAAAATATTTTTTGTTAGAAGTTTTTTTTTTTTTTCATCTTCAATTTATCTTCTTGGATCTATTTATTACAACGTCAGATTGTGAAAGTGCAATGGTTTTGTAAATGAGTATGATTTGTTGTGCGGTTCTTCTGTGAACTTCTGTTAGTGTGCAGTGGCCGGCTTATCGAAGTTGCTGTCTGTAGAATGCACGCAATGGAGGTTTATTTCTTTGTTTGCTGTGTTCATAATCTATCCAAGTCCGGTTGTACAGCGAAAAATAAAGTGAGTCACATTCCTTTCTTTTTTCACGCGTGCCTTTGCGTGTCTTAATCCGTTTAAACGTGTGTAATGGACAACACAAAGCCCATTTATAAGCATTCTGCTTTGACAAAAAGTCCTAAATTGCGGTGTGCCACACTGCTCGAACATCTGGAGGACTTGGCGCTACAGTAATATAAACAAAGTGAGAAAAAGCATTTATCCAGAAGCCATTTGATAAGGAAGATTGTCATTTCAAAAAGTTTTTAAGAAACGGTTCATTCAACTGTGGTGTGCTTTTAGGCCAGATGCTTTTCCTGATCTAAACCAACGATTTAGTCGATTCTGAGTTGGTTCACAGACAAGTTCAGTCTCAGATGAATGGGTGGATAAGAAAACAACATCTTGTTTAGATGTGACGCGGCAAGTGTTGGACAAATGGTTTCACACTTTAAGATTAAAATAACTTTGAGGGAGACTAGAAATTCCTTTACGCACATACGCACACTATTTTGTCTGTGTGTGAGACTCTTACTCACGCAAACAGGAAATGTGTCATCCTGCATTTTTAGAGGTCTGTAAATGTAAGAATATTCTTGTGACCGACACACAAAAGAGTGGGAAACCTCACTGCGGAAGCTTGCATCACCAACTGACAATTGATACCACTTACAATAGGAGAACAAAACACAGTGAAAATAGTTCCCTTTTTTCCCTCAGTTATTCAGACTCTTTTTCTCAGAGAGAAAATTCATACCTCGAAACTTCGGTCTCCAGAGGTTCAACATTAGCTCCTGATTCAGCTCCTTGGTGTTGCGTTAGTTTTCTTATTTTGTTCGTACCGGCTGTGGGAGTTCCCCTGAGGCTTCGGTAATCTCTGCAGGAGTGACTAAGATGAGGTGGAAAACGCGTCCAATTGCTATGATGCTACGAAGGGCCTCCATCTGAGCCGAAAAAGTGCCAGCCTGCGATGACAGAGGAAGGATGGCCCAGGGCCCGAGCCAAGTCCAGTCTGATGGTGCTCAGGGAGCTCCGGGTCGTTCTGGTGGACCGGCTGGAGGCGCACATTAACCTTCTGGTGGAGCAGCTGTTGGAACAGGGGGTTTTCACCAGAGATGATCGGGAGGAGATCCTTATTGAGGGGGGGCCGCGTGCCAGGGTCCGAAAGGCACTAGACATCGTGGATTGCAAGGGGGAAGAAGTCGCTAGCAACTTCTTGTCTGCGTGCAACCGCCTGCAAGAGATTTCTAAATCAGGCCAAACCGCATGCGACCTACAGTCTGGTAAGGAGGTTGTTTTTTTTTAAACGCATCACTTTTTATAACTAGGGATACATTTTCTAAAAGGCTTTGTGCAAGCTGAGGCGAGTAAGGTGTTAGTTTCAAACTAGTTTTAAAAACAATAAAAAATATTCCTGTCCCTTTCTAGACTATTACAGCGTGATAAAAAAGCACAAGCAAACCGTCAAGCGGAGGAGTGAATGTATGCTGTACTACAACACCCGGCATGGCGAGAAAGTCCTGTTCTCCGAGCACTACGTCAATCTCCTGCTTGTGAAAGGACACCGTAACCTTGAACACAAGAAGCATGAGTTTCTAGCTTTTGGGCAGAATCGAATTGCTTTGCAGCAACATACAGCTGGACAGAAAGTGATCAAAACAGCACAGCTTTTTTCGGAAGCTACGGGTGGTCGACCCGCAAAAAAAATCCTGGCCACAGGTGTGGCTGGCATTGGTAAAACAGTCCTCGTACAGAAAATTCTCTATGACTTTGGGAACAACCAAGAGCATTTAGCCTTTGACTTTGTAATCCACTTGACTTTCAGAGATCTGAATTTGATTAGTAAACCAGTCAGCCTTAGAGAGATGATCTTGCGCAAGAACGGGCACCTGGCTAAACAGATAGATAACATATTTTCCAACGATGACAAGCTACTGATTGTGCTGGACGGGTTTGACGAGTTTAAAAATTACAGGGAGTGTGACATTGACGAGTTTTTGACGGAGCAGGACCAGGAAGGAGAGGTGGTACAGGTGTTTGTCAGTCTAATGCAGGGGGAGCTCCTTCCAAGGGCCTCTGTATTTCTCACCAGTAGACCTACTGCTGTTAGTTATATACCTCTAGGCTGCATTGACTGCTTTGTGCTCATCACTGGTTTCTCTATGGAGGAAATCATGGACTTTTTCCTAAAGTACTTTCAAGAAGACGATCTAGCACTGCAGATGTTTGAGGTTGTCAAGGCAAATTACCTGATGATGACCTTGTGCTACATTCCTGCTTTCTGCTACATTGTGTGCAGCATTTTAAAAGACAGTCATGGCTCATCCAGGGAGTGCCCCAAGACTATGACGGATGTCTACACGCAGTACCTGGTTGCTTTGCTGCGGTCTCACACTCAGGGCAGGACGGGGGTACCTTACGGGCAGTGCAACCCGAAGAACCAGGAGCAGCTGTCTGAGACTGTGCTGGTCCTAGGGCGACTGGCCTACATGAAGCTCCTGGAACACAAAACCCTCTTCTATGGTGATAGTCCTGAGATCCAGCAGCTATCCGGCTGCAGTCTGGTGAGTGCCTTCCTGGACAAGACGTCAGTCCAGGAGCCAGGTTGCACAGAGGACGTGTTTTCCTTCACACACCTCACTGTCCAGGAGTTCTTTGCGGCCCTCTATTATGTACTGGAAGGCCAACCATCCCCAGACATCCTGGACCCGAAGGCCGGCCATGGGCTAGAAACAACCATGGGATATCTGGACCTTTTCAAAAGGTTTCTTTCAGGGTTGCTCTCTGAGCGCAACCAGAACCTCCTGTCCAGGCATCTGCAATTTGGTAGGACTGATAAAGTGGAGACCTATATGCCGAAGCTACTGGAAGGCATCCAGGGGCTGTGTGAAAGTGGAGCCCATATTTTAAACCACCTCCACTGTTTCTTCGAGCAGCAAGACAGCTCCCTGGCTCAGCAGCTCCACCCAGAGGTTCTGCGGGTGAACCTCAGCGATGAAACCCTTTCCCCCATGGACTACACTGTGTTAAAATATTTCCTAAACCTTGTGGATGGTAAACTGTCAGAGCTGGATCTGACTGGGACCAACATTACTGCGGAGTCTCTACGGGATTTAAAGCCATACCTACTTAGGTGTGAGAAGATCTGGTGAGTTTACTTATCTTCTGCAAATCAGATGTGATTTCAATGTATCAAAGGATAAATAGTTTCTCTTAAATATTTGGGCATTAATGTAAAACTGATACTGATATGGAAAAAGTGTTCATTTTAATCATTGCATTTCACATTTCAGGCTTGGAGAAAACAATCTTGACATTGAGGCAGCGCAAGTACTTGCGGAAATATTACAATCGAAAAGTTTTATGGTGGACCTTGGGTAAGTGCGTGTTATTGGGATAAAAACTCACTGAAATGTTTGACAAATGTTTCTTAATGAACTATTCAAATGTTATTGATGTGTATCCTAATCTTTTATATGCAACGGTTTTAAAAGCAATGGAAAAAGTTGCATAGAGCACAATTCATACGTTCATTATCATTAAATTATCATTTTATTTTAATGGGTTTTAAACTAATACAACTGCAATAACAATTGTTCGAATTAGTCTAGGATGGACTAACATTGGTGATGAGGAGCTGCTGGTTCTAGCAGAAGGTATAAGGACTAATAACACACTACAGGAGCTATGGTGAGTACTCTCTGTGTATTTTTAATTTTATATATTTTACTTTATTTAATCTAATAATTTAATCATTACAAATAACTTGTTGCTTTCTAAAAAATCGGTTTTGATCATTTTCACCAAATAGAGCATATGTCAATGGTTTGTGTAACGGAAAGCCCACAAGGTTTTGTGCTGCCTTTGTTCTAAAATCTTGGAAAGTTGGTTGAAATTTTGTGGAATAGAAAGTGTCAAATGTAATTTTAATGATGGTAAAGTTTCATTTCCTCAATTTGTCAGACCCACCCAAGCCAGTTATCTGTCAGATTTCGACATCAGATTTGAGGATTTGAGGGTTTTGTTTTTTTTTAAAGCAAAATGTGAAATTTCTACTATGCAAAACAAACTCTAAAAACCTGACCGATGACTGACCAGTACTATTTATTTATATTGTATGAAACACAAACATAAACATTAAATTATCGTTAATTCATTCATGTATCCCAACTGTTCACATTGTTTTCACATTGTATCATTTCATTTCCTGTCATCTTACAGGTTGGGCTCATCTTTTGCAAAAGTTTCAAAATCCAAAAAGGCTTCATGAATTAGCTATTATACATAGCAGGCTATGTCCTGCACATTTTTGCCATGCTACTGATGATGAAAAACCCCATCTGCTGAATAGACTGCCAATGACTCTGTCTACCACATTCTATGCTAAAAAAAATAAAAAATCTGTGTAGTTATACAGCTTACATCATACATTGCAAGAGTCACGGATTCTTGAAGAATAGTGCTGCTGAATGCCTTTTCAATAACAGTGCAAACGCACGCACACGCACACACACACACACACATACGCACACACATACGCACACACACATTAAATAATGTTAAAATTATTCCGCAATTTTTCATTAACAGGATTGAAGGGAACAGAATAACGTACAGAGGCCTGTCTGCTTTTACTGATTTTCCTCAGTCGTTACCTCTGCATCGAATAGTGTGAGTATAGTAGTTTGTGCCATCTCTGACCATTTATCCTACAACAGAAATTAGAGAGCAAGTGTAACTGTCACTAGTTAATATATCTGTAGGTAGTAAGGAAGTGTTGATCAGGTGATATTTCCTGTCCTCACCTCTGAGCTGGATTCCTTGCAGTGCTGTCGGAAATGATGTGAGCGAAGAAGAGGCAGAAACCCTCAACCGTGTGTCTCACAAGGTCCGCTTCATTGTTGGCTTCACAAATGAGGGCATGTGGGAGGGGTGGGACAGCTGGGTCCTTCACAGGTGCGAGGTCAGCAGTGACATTAATCTGGTTTCTGTTCTCCATAAAATCTGCAATATTTCCATTCGCAGCTCGGGCATACTCTGGTTACAAACTTTTCATTTGAATCTCATGCACTTGATCAGAAGCAGGATTGATCTGTGTACTGAAGAAGATGTAAAATGCAAGCTGGTGAAATTTGAGAAAATGTTGGCCATGTAGAATTTTCTTTCTTCATTACAAAAAGGATCAACCATGTAACGAACTGAATTAAAGTTTCATTTTTGGGAACACCTTGGATGCACCCTTTAACCTTTATTAAAGGTTATTTTTCGATCATTGTAAATATAAGGATTAAATAAAGTAAATATATTAGTTCAGGCACCAGTTGAATTTATATTTAACAAGAATAAAATGTTCAGTTAAGTATGTTTGTACTGTGATTGTGATTGCTAATGTATGTACAATATATGTTCATTTGGCATTGATAAAATCTGCAGTGTTTCTACCTATTGGTTGTTAGATTTAAATGAATTTAAGTAAAAGAATGCAGGCATCAATAGGATTTATCTTTAACAAAAAGTATATATACCCATGTATTGCATACATACGTGTTTTGCACTCAACTGAAAATAAATGTTCTATTTATTGAAATGTTATATCATTTGTCATTTAGAATGTACGTACAATTATATCCATCGTGGTTGTTAAAATGTCTTTTAGTTGGAATATTCTTTTTGACGGAAAAAACATAGTCGGAAGAACATTATTTTTGGGAAAAGTAAACACGGGGGTAAGTTTTTGGAATTACCCGCTGATTTGTCGTCATCATATAGCGACGGGGGATAGGCTTCCACAGAAAACGCCTGAACGACAAAAATACCCAAATATTGGGACTACAAAAGTATTTTATTTATTTCATACGTTGAATCCAAATTTTTCAGAATATATATTTTTAAATAATACGCATTCATAGATTGCACGTTATTTATATTGTATAGTGAAATTAGTTTGTTTCGAAAAAGGACCTGTAACGTGAAGATGACGAACACTTGGAGTTTTCTTGATTAGAAATTTTCGTATATTCGAGTATCTTCTGAGTGCGAAATTTTATATTTCGAATGTGTTCTTGATCTAGTTATCAGGTAAGGACTATTTTTGCAGTCTGCATAATATCTGTCTATCTAAGTGTGCTGTTTATTTTGTTTTGCGTGATCACATTCATTGATTAAAATTCCTCCTAATGAGTAAGAAGCGGACGTTTTTGGATTCCATGTAATTGTAATAACTCAATGAGTCGTGCCTCATAACAAGTTAACTAACTGTACCGAGCAGACATTTCAGCTATATTGAAACATTAACCATTAGTAAACGCTTCATTAGAAAAAGCTTAGATTTAAGGTTTTTGAATTGTCCAAAGTAATAACCAGTACGCCAGTACTGGAATGATTCAAAGTTTTGTTAATGAAAACTATTCGTTTGAATGTTTCGTAACTTCGGTTTATTTTTGATTAACATTGCATGAGAAAAGAGATTTTAGCCATGTTCTTATAGTTCCTTTCTGTCCACTTGTATACAGTCTGTTTTTCTGACGCTCCTACGTGGATTGAGTCGCTTTGACTTTGCGGGTTTTCAGACTTGGGTGCTCGTGTCGGAGGGGACTTGGCATGCCTTAGTTTTACCCAACAATTATTAATTAGCTGGATATTAACTATTGCAATTTAATTCATTTTAGTACCATTGTACAGCACTTCCCCTCCTCGGATTTAAAGTACCTTCGTTTAACTTTTTTATCTTTTTTCATTTTTAACTAATCGGATTAGCCGTTAATCAAAGTGGTGTTGCAACATGTCGGTCTGGGTTTCTTACTCAGGCGTTGAGATGATTGACTCGGAGAAGAAAACTGTGGGAGGTGACTCGACCGTTAAGGATTCAGGCGAAAAGAAGAACGAGAGCGAGAAGAAGAAGAGGTCGCGGGTGAAACAGCTTCTGACCGATGTGAAGAAGCAGGTGGAGTTTTGGTTTGGGGATGTCAACCTGCACAAGGACAGGTTTCTGAGGCAGCTTGTTGAACAGTCACGGGATGGATGTGAGTATCGACACCGGACTTACCCCCCTCTCATAGCCATTTCTCAGTAAATTTCAGACACAATTTCAGGTGTCACTAAGACGGTATAGTGTTGCTTTGAAAGACACTTTTGCAGCACAGTGTTAATTAACATTTTGTCTGCATTTGTTTTTTGTAAACTAAAGCTCTAGGAGACAGCCGGGACTAATGCTAGAAAAGTTACTCTGAAATTTCTCCTGAAGCCGTATTTCTAAATGAACAATATTTATGCTTTTTTTTTTCCACTTGATAAACCCACCTCTCTTTGCCTTGCAGATATTGATATTTCTGTATTAACCGCTTTCAACCGGATGAAAAAGATGACTACGGATGTCAAGTTGATAGCAAGGGCTCTGAAAAACTCATCTGTAGTCGAGGTCAGCTGCTCCGCAATTTTTCTTTGGTGCCGTAAAGCAGCTGTTGGTTCAGTGTCATGCTGCAACATATCCCAAATCCTGGAGTCACTCAGTGAGAAGACACTGCCTGCATGTTATTTCAGGTCAACTTGGAAGGAACGAAAATCCGCCGACAGCACCCACTTGGAGAGGATCCGAAGAATGTAGACCAGCGCACGGTCTACGTGGTAAACGCTCGCCGTAAATGCTTAGCGCCGTCATACTGCACATGGAGGACGTTCGTGACCCGCCTGCATGGTTTGTTCTTTATGTAGTCTGGTCCTGATCTTCGTTTTGAGGAACATTTATTCTCTCCCCCAACCCCCCAGGAACTGTTGCCCAAGAATGTCACTCACAGCTGGATAGAGCGTGTGTTCAACAAGTGTGGGAATGTGGTGTATGTCAGCATTCCCAGGTACAAGTCCACAGGGCAGTCCAAGGGCTTCGCCTTTGTCGAGTTTGAGACGGAGGGGCAAGCACAGCAAGCTATTGAGGTAAGGAGATACCTGTCTGGGCGGTACATAAGAATGTCCAGAGCTTTATGATATTTCAGCTGTCCTCTAAAATAAACACTAATGACCCGTTCAAGATGCTGAACAACCCCCCAGAAGACGCACCCAGGAAGGCGGGTATCTTCCCAAAGACCAAGAAGAACAAGCCAGTCCCCCTGGCAGCCACAGAGGACAGTGCTCCAGGTGGGTCCTCCAGATGGGAGCATTAATCAGCCTCGGCTAAATTACCTGTCTGCACAGTTGCGCTTCAGTGTTGTCACCATGGAAGTAACTCCCCAGCACGGCCCCTCTCTCTCTCTCTCTCTCTCTCTCTCTCTCTCTCTCTCTCTCCCCCCGCAGAGGAGAAGAAGAAAAAGAAGAAGAAGAAGAAATCGCGCAGCAGTCAGAAAGAGAGCGTCCTGCAGCCCGCCAAAGAGCTACCGGTCCAGGAGCAGGAAGCTGGGGCCGAACCAGCCGACAAGAAGAGGAAGCGCGTGGCGGAGGCCTCGGAGGGCCCGGAGACTCAGAAGGCCCTAGCCAAACGGGACAAGAAGAGGCGCCGGTCATGCAGCACGGAGGGCTCTGGGACAGACACCCAGGGCGAGATGCCATCTAAGATGAGGAAGATGAGCGAGGTGGTGGAGGACCCCAAAGAGAGGGAGCCTGCAGATGCGGAAAGTGAGATGAAAGGTATGTATTCATTCATTCATTCATATATCCCCATATTCATTACGTCAATAGAGCCTCTTAACAGTAGAAGTGGCTTAAAGTTTTTATTACAGTATAGCTAATTACTTGGGGATGAGGTTTCTATTTCCGCG
This sequence comes from Hiodon alosoides, assembly GCA_025775065.1. Taxonomy (NCBI): domain Eukaryota; kingdom Metazoa; phylum Chordata; class Actinopteri; order Hiodontiformes; family Hiodontidae; genus Hiodon; species Hiodon alosoides. The sequence goes on along the minus strand of JAOYSI010074270.1, from coordinate 37,225 downwards.
ACTAGGTTACCCTATAGCCCAGAGGTTCTCAAACTGGGGTCCTACCCAGGGGGGTCTGCAAACTAAGTACACTTTATAGACTTTTGCCAGTCAGTTTCTCAGTAGGGGGTCAGTGATTAATGTTGTATGTGAAAAAGAGTCCGTCAACAAAAAAAGTTTGAGAACCCCTGCTATAGCCGTCTTCAGAACTATGTTCAATGGCGCCGTGCCTGGTGGTGTTTGTCTATAGCTTTTGATGTCTAAACACTGTAGCATAGTGGTGAGCGCAGCACCAGCTCAACACCCTCTTTTTAAAAACAGGTCTGGTGACTGAGAGTGAGAAGGAACTGGAGGATGACAAGAAAGAGGACTCCCTGCTGAAGGCTAAGAGGAAGAGGAAAAAGAAGCACAAAGAAAGACTGAAGATTGGCGAAGAAGTCACCCCTCTCCGAGTTCTCTCCAAGTAAGCCCTCTTCCCCCAAACAAGTCCTCACAGGCTGCTGCGTCTACGGCGCACCTGGGCTGGATATACGGTATCCGTGTCTTGTGGCTCAGGAGGGCATTTTTCCATTCCCTTTTCAGCCGAGACGGCCCTGGTATCACATTTTTCTGTCACTGTTCTCTGTGTGCCAGGAAAGATTGGCTTGAACTGAAGCAGGAGTACCTGACCCTGCAGAAACGCAGCATGGCCTCCCTGAAGAAGTCCATGACTGAGATCTATGAGAAGGACAATGGAGAAATGGAGCTGGACACTACTCTGCAGAACAAACGGGCTGTCTGTGAGTCCTGTCCCCCTGGGCGTGGGCTTTTGGTTTTCTATAGAGGTTTCTGGTGGATCCAGAGATGGACGTATTCAGACTGCGGAAGATGTGAGCGGGAGAGTAGAAGGTAGCCATCAGTCTATCTCTCGCAGAATTGGCCTGTTCACAGAATCTCTTCTTCTCCCTGTGTCTGTGTCCCAAAGCCATGGACAGCAAGCCGAAGAGTGCGTGCGATAAGGAAACTTCCCTCGGCCCCCAGTTCGAGAGTGGGGTCATCGTTAAAATCACTCACAGTCGGCCACTGCCAGGAAGAAAGTGCATCAAGGTAGCGGCACCTGTGTCTAAATCTTTATTTAGTGATGAATAGGGGCTTACTCTTGGGTGGCAGATGTCTGTGCCCTTTGCCATTCCATTGGTTTTGTTTGTTCATCCAACGTGAAGTATAGTCCTGCTCCTCTATATGTTGCTTCACTTTCTGCAACCCTGCATTTCCATCATCCGTAATGTAATCGCTGACCCCAGTGCTCCTATCCCAGTCCAGTCCTTGGGGACCCTCTTATGTTTGCATATCCAACAACATCCCAGTCAGTTAGTGAGGCAGTTAGGTTATGTACCATATGTGTATTCTTCCAGAAATACTGCTCATTTGTAAAACTAAGGAGCAGTTGGTGTCTTCCCTTAAAGTGTTCCTTGCTATACCAGACTTGCTCTTAGAGACGATTACTTACACATAGCGGGGTTTGACTGTGTGTATATAATTGTATTTCACAGGATGCCTTGTCGGAGGTGTCTGCAGTGGTGTACGTGGACATCCTGGAGGGGGATGCTGAGGGGCACGTGCGTTTCAGGACCCCCGAGGACGCCAAGGCGGTGATCGCGGCTCGCTCGGAGATCCAGAGGAAGCACAGCTGGAGGCTGGAGGTTCTCTCTGGTGAGCAGCAACACCATGTTTAAGCCAGGGGCCTGCTGGGATAGGGGCTCGGTACCACCAAATCATGCCGTATTCCTCCTCTTTTCAACAGGCGATAATGAGCAACGATACTGGCAGAAGATTTTGGTGGACCGACAGGCCAAGCTTAATCGTCCCAGGGACAAAAAACGGGGCACGGAAAAGGTAGTCCAAGTTCTTTGTTTTATTGAAACGATTTTATTCTCTGGTAGAAAAGATTACGAGGAGTGCATGATCTATTTTTTGCATCTTTCGATTTCACAGCTGATTGCTAAAGCAGAGAAAATAATCACAGCCAGGGCGAAAGAGGCCCGTAAGCACATCCGCTTCTTTGCAGACTGAAGACCTCTGTGATTGGCCGGTTTCCAGTCCAAGAGCTGTTTGCAGTGTTCTCCCTGATGTGTTCACCAGTGTCGTGTATTTTAATTTGCAATTTTTAAGAAGATCGTGTTCCGAGTGTGGCTTATTACTGGATACATTGCTTTGGTTTAGAATTTTTTAAAGCATATTTCATTCCGGTGCCGTTATCGAGCAAGGTTCAGATTAGTAAATGTTCAGATCTCCTGACCTTACAGAATTATGTTTGGATGATCAGGAATGGCTGGTGTCAAACAGCGTAACAGTTCAATGCCTGTATGAATATTTGTATATAAATATGAACAACAAACGTAATGTAAATATGTATGATAAGTCTCATGAGGAGTATTGTTTCTTTTGGTCAGTGCTCTTGATGGGTTTTGTTTTTTAAATAAATCTTCTGACAAATAATCAACCTGTCTGGGTGAATGTGATGTCTGGTGTTGATTTCAAGAACGTTTTGTTGCGTTTATTTTAGTGAATGAATCTTTACACTTCACATTTTAGTCTCTAGGACTTTGATATACAATTTTTGGTCTTGCGGTCAGTGTCTATTCTTGCCGTCAGCTTGGCGGGTGTTCATTTAGGTATAGTTATTTGCTGCTTGGATAATGTGGGATTGTAACAAGAGTTGACAGGAAAACTGAGTAGCAAATTGCTTCACTGAACATAATGAAACATCCAAAATAGTTCTAAATAACACAAGTATTACTAATTAATAAAAGTATTACTCTTTCGTAAGCAATAGATTTGTGAATATAATGAAAATTTTAATAAAATGAGCATTTTTCTTTTTCTTCTAAAATACAAGAAAACATTTAGTGAACAGTTTAGTATCTTGGGTGTCTCTGCACATTGGCCAGTGATTCAGTGTGCTCACTTGCCTGTGCTATAGATGGCTGACTGGATGGTGCGTGTTTTTCTGCTGCGACTCTTTGTGGACTTGGTGTCGGTGACTCTGGGCTGGGAGATGGTGCGGTACAGTCTGGGGCCACTGCATGGAGACAAAACACTGGACTTGTACCCGGAGTTGGCGGGGCAGGGCCCAATCGTCTTGGGGTTGTACCTGGTGTGGTAGGTTTTGTCATCCTCTGTTGGGCAGGGGTTCGTAACAATTTGGGTGGGCTTGAAGTTGGAGCTGCGTGCAGTAGTCTTGGGCGTGTGCTGTGAGGGGAAGGGGGTGGTGTCCCGGGCCGAACCACCGGCACGTACCTCTTGGTTTGCCAGGCATTGTAGTCCTCCTTCACAGTGGGAACCTCCTGCTTGACCCATGCCTGGAAGGGTCGCCCGTGCAGTCGGAGTCCACCGGGTATGCTGCCTGGTGTGAGCATTTGAGATGAACTCCATGGTGCCCTCATCAGGGGTGTGATTCCTCTGCTTTTTGCTGGATTTTACACATTACCAGCCAGGACTGCTATTTGTCCTGGAATTCGGTAAAGACCTCAAAGGGATTAGGGTTACTCTCCCAACTGTCCTTGGGTCTGAATGACTTGGCTACCTCCCCCTCCAGACCCCTGTAGTCATGTCTCTTAGTGGAGTGGAGAGGGCGTTGAAGGGCTCACTGTTGGGTCTGTAAGAAACATCCTGTTTGGGCTGTCGGGTGGGCATCTGGTGCGGGACGTACTGCAGTCTGTAGTTAGTCATGCCCTCAAATGGCCGATGTTCCTTGATTCGGGGAGCAGGTTCTACACGCCTTCTTACGACAAGGCCTTTCGGGCAGTAGTCATCTTTGCTGGTTGTGGTCACACTGAACTTGGCATGGCTGAGTTTCAGATTGTCACTGGTGCTGAATGGGTGCCGTTTTTGGGTGTCCCATGATCTAAATTCCTCTTAGGGAACAGAGAAAGATGGAAAAAAAAGTTTTAACCTCTGCATATTTATAGTTTTCTTACAGCGTAATGTAACTGTAATGATACCATTATGACCTGAGATGAGCTGTTGTTTACGCTGGTCGATTGTACACCAAAAAGCAGCTGAAATCAAAATTGTGAATAAACGGACGGTAACTGTTTTTCTCCAGCCATGCATCTTGGTTAACAGGCCACATTAGATTCAAGCTGACTAACAAACCAAAAGTTACAATGTCAGTTCAAAACAGTTAAATAAGTAACTTAATGCATACCTCTGTACGTGGATTTGAGAATCATTTTTGCTGATGGAGGTCTGTACTCAACAGTCTTGGCGACTAAATGGCGTTGAACAGGGTGTGTTGGGTAGTCATGTGCATAGGTGCTGGTAAGTGTCATGGACCCCTCTGGTGGAACGTATATTTTGGTCACCTTTGGGAGCCACTGTATCACTTCATGTGGCACGTAATCAGACCTAAAATTCAATAGTTTTTGAACAGTTTTTACTCTGGGCAGATTAGAGTAAGGCGTCCTGTTGCTTTCAAGGGACGCTCCACTAAAACTTATTACCCGTCATTAAAGGAATAATCACGGTTCTGTCTCTCGTACTGTTATCAAAATTGTTTCTGTTATTACAAACTGAGTTACATCTTGAATGTTTAGACACTGTTACATTATGCAAGTCTCTTCTTCTCAATAAAATAACTTGCTAAGTGGTAGCCAGACATCAGAGATAGCAGGCTTATATTTATCCAATTAAGATACAAACATAAAATATTAAGCCTGCGGCCACTGATATAAAAGTTTCACATTTAAACCTTACACTGCCCTACAGTAATATTTTGGGAAATTGCCTATTATTGGACATTTTACATATATGCTAATAATTTCATACTTAGCATATGTTCTATAAAGCCCATAAAAGGTAAGCTGGAAATCATTACTAAACTAATTGTTCCTTTAATCATAATCTTCATTTTTCCCAGGCTGGGATGTGGCATCCATGTTACTTCAGATATCAAAATAGGCAGTAACCCCAACATTGCAGATCAAATGTCATTCACATACTTTTTGCCCATAAAAGTGTTTGGTTGGTTTTTCTGTACCCGTTAAGTAAATCCCCCTAAATGCCCCAGAGCTTCTGTTTAGTTTAAGGAACATCCCCTCTCTCCTAAATACGAAACCCTGCCATCAGGAAGAAGACTCTGTGTACCAAAATGCAAATCCAATCGCCTAAAATAATGTATCTAATATTACATTTTTCATAATTTCCTTATTGAAAAAATGATAAGGAATTGTACCTCTTGGGGTGAAAAATGATGAAAGGCTGTCCAGAAAATCTGCATTTTATCTTAAACCAATCAGGTGTCTGAGCTGCTCACCTGAACGTGGTTGTGTTGGCCATCTTGCCCTCGGGTGCCTTTAACTCATTTTTCGGCTTTTTGGAGTCATGGCTGAACTTTACGCTGTGGGCCAAGTACTTGTCGCGATATTCCGTGATCATGCAGCCAGTGTCTGAGCTGCAGGGCTCTACTGTCGGTGAAGTGTGTAGAAAATGATGTCTTCTGCAAAAAAAATGATACCCTTTAAATTGATTGGAAATCGAAAAAAAATATTTAAGGGAATTTTCTGAAATAATCTCTAGTCAATTGTCTTCTCTATTTGCGTTTCAACGAGGGATAGATATCTGTATATAATGATTGAAATCGCATTCAATTTTTCCTCAATTAAAACCTTCTCGGGACGCCTTTAAGGCAATAAAAACACGCGCCAACACCTTCACGGTTTTGTCTCTCTGTGTCATCGCCTTCCAACGGAAAGAAACGGAAGCGTTTTTCCAGTCATTTTGTTTCAAAATATGAAACAATCTACAGATTTTCTGTGGTATATTGCCCCCCCCCCCCCTCATATTTTTAAAATGAAATACCCTCGGTCTTACCTCATCGCAAAACTCTCGGTAACCCAAAAGCATTACTTGGTTTTATAAATGTCACATATTTTGTAGGTTTTGCTCATTTTTTTTTACATTCTGGCAATTTGTTCAGCACTACGTTGATAAGGAGGTTTTTCAATTATTCATCAAATAACAAGAGAAGCATACAGATGGAGCAGGCAATGGAGGAAAAGTTTCTAAAAATACCGCTGAATCACTCACTCTCTCACTCCAGAGATCGTAGGCACGGAGGCCTATGAAAGGAGGCCGATGCTTCACTATTATGAAGAGGAGACTAAAATGTTTCACGGTCTGTGCTGAGGTTGCTGGCCTTCCAAATAAACAGATTTATGGGAAATACATAAATAAAAATAATCACTGAAAGTAGGAACCACAACATACAATTTCTCTTGTATAGAATTTATAATTTCTGCGGAATTCAATATAATTTCTTTGTCTTTGGTGACTGTTTTCTCCTTGTTTCGAGTAATCGGCAACGTGGTGCGTAAAATGTGATTTTTACGCACGAAGAATATGAATTGTGTGGATTCGAAAGGGTTAAACGTCTGACGTGATCTGGGATGTCAGTTGTCCTGCTAGCACTGTCCATCTGGCACTCCTACGCTAACAGAATCCTGCAGCGCGCTTTGCAGTTTTTCCGAGCCGAGAATATCAGGCTCTAGAAAACCATTTACTTACTGGAGTTTTTAGAATTATTTTAAATTGCGAAAGTCACACTAGAACTTAAACATATCAATATCAACAAAAGCGTTATATTATTTAGTAATTTACGTTCTTTCTTCTTTTGGCTGAAATAAAGAAGTTGTGACGTCACATGATTTCTGAATGTTTTTTTAGGTATGTAATACAGACTATTGTGGCGTGATTTCGAAAGCAGCTAATCCCCCAATTTTTAACGTAAAATGGCCCGCTAGAATGACCGTTCTCAACAAGTTGATATCGATTCGGCTTTGGACCTATCTCGTAGAACAGGACCACGGACAGCTCCTCGCGCCTGTCCATATGTTTTCGCCTAATTTTGGATGCTCAGATTTAACAAACATACAAACGAACGATGTACGGTTTATTAATGATTGTATTTTAATGACCGTGGTGGATAACTTGTTTACCTTGTCGGATTTTTCAAATTCATGGAAAATTAAGACGGTATGGTACGTCAACTTTAAGTTGTTTCTGCCGTGCCCCACATGGAGCTAACGATGAGTGCATCCTGTAAAAGTAAAGTCTCCAGTGCGTTTTGGAAACGTACTTAAGTGTCTTGGTGTGCAGTTTTCACTCTCTATGGATTAATAATTACAAACTGTCCTAAAGACATCTATTTCTTTAAAAAAATTGTTTACGATCAAATTGCATTAAAAACCATAAATACAACGGATGCGCCCGACGATGTCTAAACTGCGCATATCTGAAATGTTTAAGTAGATATATTCGCTTCGGGGATACCACTTTAAACCCACGAGGTGGCAGCACCGCCATAGTCCTAAAGGACTAGTCTGCAAATATGACACAATTTTTTAAAGTACGCCAATATTTCGCCAAGTGTTTGATATCGTTACTGATGTTTTTTTTTTAATCATTTAAAAATAAGTTTAAAAGCACGTATTAATCATGTTCGTGGCACGTGTTTGTGCTTTCTGCTGTTCGTCCGATTTTTACTGTATGTTTCAATATCCACACGAGTTTAATCTTTTTTAGGATAAAGTATTTTGTTACACGACTGCTTTAACTAAAGACTTATTATTATTTGAAAAATAATAGGAATGACAAGTGAATGGATAGATAGAGAGAAAATATAAGCATTTTAAGTAAAAAGGGAAAAAAATTCTAGAAAATCCATCAACATTTTCAACTTTCCTGTTACACCGACGATGTCACGACATTGTGGGTTTATATAATGGTCGTGGAATCTTATACAACTGCATCATACCAGTCGATAATATACCGTAGCACAGAAACATTTCTTGAAAGGGCATAATAACACTCAAGATTCCCCACGAAGTTTTTTTTATTATTGTTAATGTTTACTAAAGACGTGTAAATATATGTATATGTAGTATTGTAAGAAAGTTGATTTGCAATGCAACATACTTACATTCTTGACTTTCGGAAACAATTATTTAAATTTTCCTGAAAATGTATCACTGAGAGAAAGAGTCTGATTAACAAAGAAAAAAAAAACATAAATTAAAGCTATACTTTTAAATTAAATTAAAACGTGTTTTCTGTTGGCACCTGTGGATCATACGATTGTGATGTCACTTCAGGACTTTTCACTTGGGTGGAACAGTCAATGATAGTTCAACCCACTTGTCCCATCAAAATCCAGAGCAAAGATTGCAAAGAATAACAAATAGTGATATGGGGGAGGATTGTGAAACCATTTTATTGACCTTTAGTAAACCGTGTGAGTAGTTAAACTGTGACCCAAGTTGCATACAAGATGTAAGAGCAGGAGTCAAACGTTGGTTCAAAATTTCCACTAAAGAAGAATATTTTGTATGCTTTACTAAATATGTGTACACTGAAAATATTGAAGTTGTCAAGCAAGGGAGATGAAAATGAATAATGAAAATGAAATCTGTTCATTCATTAAAATCTTCGATTGCATTACCATCAGAGAATGGCTAATGGTAACTGTGAGAGGTGTTATATAAGAGGGTACAGTAAAGTCAATCTGTTTAGCTGCAACAAACTCAGAGAATGATTTTGAGTTTGGTCTGCTTATTTGGGAATATTTTTAAAGTCCTTCTAGTTTTCAGTAAGCAGTCTTAAACTATTTTTTTTTATTGTTACAAAATACACTTTATTAAGCACTGTGCAGTTGCTGAAAGGATGACTTTAACATTCCTAAACTGGGCATGCAATCAAGGAGGTTGAGAATTTAAATTTAGGTTGGGGATCTGTAGCTTGCATTGTGTTTCCTTCGTTATTGTAAAAACCTGGAGAACAGCAACAGCAAACCTCAATCATCCTTTGTCGGAGGGCAAGTGTCCTTGTGTGAGGAAAATACTTCTAGTTCAGAAGAAGGCTTGTTTGCTGCTATGTGTCAGCAGTAGCTTGTTTTTAAATTGCAGGGACCTACCATTCCTGCTTACTATCATAACATGCTTTTACTAATCCATCTTCCTATAGGAATTTACCATTAGCAGAAATGGAGATTTAGCTAGCATATTTCTCACAACAAGAGTATCTTCGTTTTTTAAAGGTCTAGGGTACATTCATTATTTCCTTTATACTAGACCAGTATGGCGTGATTTTCGACTGTTGCTTTTTGAAATGTTGTTATGCCATTAAAATTACTTTCTGAGCCCCTCCTGATGTGAAATCCTCCAAATTGGAAAAACAGCATCAGCAGGGATGCTTTGACCCCACACACACTCTAAGGTTATTGTCCTCTTCATGGCTTGAGAAGTGTTTGTCACAGATATCTATGTGCAGTAATCCCAAGTGTTTGGCCTTCATAGACATTCTCCAGACATTCTCTGGCAAATTCTTCCCGGGGTGTGAAGCCCATATTGTTTATATTTTCTTACAGCAGGGTGGAGGTTGTTTGCCTCATGGCCTTCTGAAAGACCTTGTGTTCCTGGGCTTCTCCTTAAGAGGGGAATTTTACTGGAGGAATATCAAGTATGAATACTTTAAACCCCTCAGCAGAGCCTAGTGAATCTTGGCCCAGTTTTCACCCCATCTACTGCCGATGTCTGTAATATTTACACCATTATGAATAAAAATAACTTTTGGTAAACATAGAGCCCTCTGTTTTTTAGAATACTGTGATAATAAAAAAAGAGTGCATAAAAAAGAAAAAAAAATGTTTTTGTTAGTTTTGACTAAACTTTATCAAGGTTTCCTTTCACACCAAAACGAATGCTATTCTTCTTTCTTTTATAAATTATTTCAGAAAGTAATAAACTTCAATCTTTCAGTTACTCAGGAGAAAAAATAATATATAAACATTAATCTTACAGTTTCAAAAAAGTTAAACATTAATCTTATTAGGGGAAATAACAATTAAACATTAATCTTATAGTTAAAAAAAAGGAAAAGGTTAAATTTATCAAAAGATTTTCAATCACTCCATTCAAGAACATTTTTAAAGAACATTGACAGTTATTTTAAAACATTATTGAAAGGTTATTTTACATATCATAGTCATTTCGATAGCGTATGACACTATGCCAACTTTTTTATTGCTTAACCTAAACACTTTGAGCTCTTTGAGCTCACCTACAGCTAAATCATGTGACACTAATCAATTGCAAATGAGCCATTCAGCATATTATAAAGTTATAAGTGGACTGATCAGAGATCAAACAGCGTGGATAACCCACACGTAACTGTTAAAGTGAACAGGTGATGTAGAACGCAGCCGGGTGGATTAAAGGTCATGCTAATTCACATTGATTTCCTTTACGGCACATTAATGTGGAAAAATAAATGTTGAATTCACTCATTTAGGGGAATTGTAGTCTATCTTATGTAAACCAACCATAGCTGATTTGAATATATTTCTCTAGAGTCTTTTTATCTGCAGAAAAATTAAGCTAGTGTACCTCTGTTTTACAATCCATTAAAACCACGAAGCCAGTCTGGCCAGGACTGAATGTATGACCTAGGGAAAATCATCATTGTCAGCAATAGACCAAACAGACCCAGGTTGGCTCCTGGCCCATAAAGCTGGCCCACTAACTGCCACTGAAATATATATATGAAATATATAGGCTATATATATATATATATATATATATATATATATATATATAGTCTATATATTTCATATATATATTTCAGTGGCAGTTAATTATTCTCTGTTGATTCCAACAGTTTAGTCACAGATATGGGTTAAAATAATCATGTTAAGACCGACTGAACTTTAACCCAATTTCAAGGATAATGAAGTCATATCCCACCAGTTACAGGAAAATGAGTCATTGGGAAACATAATTGGGCCACATGAAATCCTTTCTTGTATTCAGAAATAAACTGATACGTCAAAGACAGGTCTTCCTATTACCTAAGCGAACACTAACTTCTACACAGACATCGATGGCTTCTCAAATCTTAAGTGTTGTTCCACTTTAAGCGTCCATGTCAAGTGTTAACGAAGTATCGTACAGAGAATGGCCGCTGCATCAACACATACAAGAAAGGCCTACTGACCAAAACATGCTCATGGTGGCTTAACTTTAACTTGACTACTATGAGGAGTTTGAATTCTCCTACAGCTAAATCACTATACACTTATTAATTATAAACATGCCATTCGGCATATAATATGGTTGTAAGATACGAGGGGCAGATCAGAGATCAGCATGGTGTGAGTAATCCACGTGTGACTGTGAAACTGAACTGGTAATATACAACGCAGCCAGGTGGATTAAAGGTCATGCTAATTCACTTCAGTTTGCTTTATGTAAGTTATGGCAAATGAATGTGATGAAAGTAAAAATTAAAGTGACACCTTCAAAGTCACTAATTTGTAAAAAGGGAATTGTAGTCTAGCTTAAGCAAAGTACAATTCTATCAACCTCTTTAGTACTTACTGAGTACTAATTCTTCTTTAAGGTGGTCTGGTTCTAGGGATCTAGTAAGTCAAACCTTTTTAAAAGATAACTTTAAAAAGTACTTTTAAATGTTTATTTTGCGCATCCCTGACTGTTTAGTCACTCTGGAATGCAGGTCATCATAATCCTTCCATCACATTTACTCACTTATTAATAGAAGTTACTTACCAAACATATTGAATAACTGTGCCTTATCTTTGTCATGATAAATTAATTTCAATGTGGCTTTTTAAATTAAATTAAATTAATCTGTTCAATTTCTGTTTAAAGATTCCTTTTCCAGTTTTCATAAAAAGGCCTAAACCGAAAAAAATATTAAAACAATATGTCAAGCATAATTTTAAAGCAACAGAAAAGCAAACTAACAATAGGTCAGATGCAGGTGTAAAACGTGGAAATCCCCGTAGATGACATCATCGTTACACTTGACCTTACGGAACGGACGGATGGTTGAAATGTCGTTATCATTCGTTTACGTCAAGACTTGAGCAATATCTCGCGAGAAAGGGGGGGGTTCCTACATTAATAAATACGCTGTTCAACGGCTTTAGAGTTAGACGAATTGTTAAGAGTGCAAATCGAAACTGGGATTTTCTATCTGAATACGGATTTAAGGTTTTCAAAACGGTGAGAACATTTTTTAAATCTATTGCTCTCTATTGTTTTGAAATATAGGGTATGATAAGTATCTACAGTTTTGCCCTGTTATAAGCCTTTGAAACTTTAGCAATGTTTAATGTCGCCATTTTAACTAGATATGATAAAAGTATGTTTGAAGGTATTTTTGTTGTTTGGTTATAGTAGTTAATTTCCAATGCGATTGTTTTAATCTCTGACGTCCCCAACTGCATTAACGTGTACCTGTTTTTTTTTTTGGTTTTTTTGGTTTTTAGAGATATGGCGTCAGTAGAAGTGGTTTCAAATCAGGTTTGTTTCTCTTTCGTTTGAAGTCGCTAAATCTTTGGATAATTACAGTTGTGAATTGATATGCTATTTCCTAGTATTATGCTTATGCTCGGTGTGCTCTTCTCGAGTGACTAATTGGTCAGAGGACGCTGCCTTCTAATAATTTTCTTATTGGTTTAAGTGTTCGGAAAACTAGGAATGGCATGCTGTTTATTTTAAATTTGCTTTCGCAATCCATAAAGAAACTGATTTCCCAAGAAATGGACAACGAATTTACATTTTTGTATTGATTTTTTCTTTCGGAAGTTAGTCTATTGACATACACCGCAAGGAAATAAACCAATTACAACTGTAGTAATGGATAATTTGTAGAAAAACGGAATTGCGTATGGTTAACTAAACTATTTACCTCATAATTATTATCCTAAATTGGAATATTTATCATTGTTCTTTAGTCTGTTGTAATACTAGACGTATACCAGCCATAATGTCAAATATCTTGCGTTTCTTTTCAGAATGTGCTAACTAGAGTGGTTAGTCTACCTTTGGTGAGCTCCACCTATGACATGGTTTCCAACGTGTACTGCAACACCAAAGACAACCACCCTTACATCAAGTCCATGTGTGAAGTGGCAGAAATGGGGGTGAAAAGCATCACTGCTGTGGCAGTAACTAGTGCTATGCCGATCATTGATAAACTAGAGCCTCAAAGTAAGTGAAGTAACCTTTAAATATTGAGAAACTTGACAAAGGAATCTGGAAATGGTTTATGTCCACTTCTTTCTGAAAGAAGGGAACAATAATTACTTAAAAGCATTCTTGATGTTGGCTGCAATACTTGATGTCTTTGTGCAATGTCTTGGTCATTTCGAGACTTGATATGCGGAGCAAAACATTTGTCACTTCCCCAAACGGGGAAGAGGATGTGAATCAGTCAGTTTTCTTGCTCAATGTGAACTTTTACCTAGTTGTGTCTGTCTGGGCTATGTTCCAGTAGTATCCATTTTATCTGGCTTTGCCTTCACCAGATTGGGGTAAATTCTTCTCCACTAATTTCTGTATCGCTCGTTGACATTCTAATCTGCCTCTGAAAATTAGTTTCCTTTTCTTTAGGAAAAAAAAAATACATTTATTATTTTAGTACATGAGATCCCTAATCCAATGTACGTGTGAGACTTGGGCAGCCCGTTTAATAGAATTGCTGAATTTCAATTTTGTTCTTCTGTTTTTGACAGTTGCCATTGCCAATGACCTTGCATGCAAAGGTTTGGACAAGATTGAGAAGAGCTTGCCAATTCTGCACCAACCGACCGGCAAGGTATGAGATTTCCTTGGGCTTGAATCTTGCATTGCGCTGACTCATTCCCCCCAGTTTGCCCTGCCAGTTGTGACCCAATTCCGGAATTGACCGTCTTTGAAAACGGGCTGGCCACAAACTAATTTATCCATATTCTGATTAAGCTGCTTTGACTGCAGCACTATTGGGCCTGGAGCAGTATTTTAATGTGCGACTTGTTTGTGCTCAGATTGTTACCAATGCCAAAGATGCTGTGACGGGAGCCACAGAGGCCATGTCTGTCAGGGTTAATGAAGCCAGGGGCTCCGTGTCCCACACGTTCTCTGATGTGGTGGACAAGACCCGGGGAGCCGTTCAGGACAGCGTTGAGATGACCAAGGCAGTGGTCAGCGGCAGTGTGAACACCGTCATGGGCAGCCGGGTGGTTCAGCTGGTGAGCACGGGTGTGGACACGGCGCTCAGCACGTCCGAGACGCTGGTGGACCAGTACCTCCCCAGGACCGAGGAGGAGATGGGTGAGTGACATCCAGATGGTTTTAAAGATTCATGTGAACTTAATTTCAAAGCAAAGCTCATATACTTTTTTTTTTTTTTTTTTTTAACAGAAAATGAGGCAAAAATGCTAAAAGGTTTTGAAGGTCCCTCCCAGAAGCCCAGCTATTACGTGCGTCTTGGTTCACTCTCCACCAAACTACGCAAGAGGGCCTACCACCAAGCTGTAGCCAAGGTGCGAGATGCTAAGCAGAGCAGTCAGGACTCTATCTCTCAACTTCATCATACTGTGGATTTGGTAGGTTGTAGATGTCAATTGAGTTTCCCAGTTGGTGGTGGTTAAGGTTCACAAAATTTTATTTTGACCCATGTTTTTTTATTTTTATACTCATGATTGTATTAAGACAATTTGGGGTATCCGATTTATTTTTGTTGTAGCGCCTTTTTAACTCTAGGTTCCAGTTTTATTAGTTACCTTCACTAAACATGGCTGCCACTTCTATGACCCTCTTAAAACAATCAAAAGATCCAGATCCATTTTTTTCGGATTTCATGACTATACTATACCTTTTTTTTTTATTTTATTTTTTTTATTTATTTATTTTTTAATTCTAGATTGAATATGCAAGAAAAAATATGGATGGTGCCAACCAGAAAGTGCAAAATAAAATCAACTCCTTGGTCGAATGGAAGAGCAATGGGCACAATGAGGGGGATGCCAACGAAGCTGAGGTATTTGATGTTCTGAGAAGGTCCAAGCATTTTATTTTCTTGATGCATGTCTTAAGCCTTCCATTGCTAGCGGGGACACATTGGATGCCAGTGCTCAAATCTTTTCGTGCTGCTCTGTAAATTGGTCATGAATCAAGTATTTGACTAACTCCTAATACACCTGTGTCTCTCCTCAGCACATAGAATCGCACACCCTGGCGATCGCCCGCAATCTGACCCACCAGCTGCAGACCACGTGCCTGACCCTTGTCTCCAGTCTCCAGGGACTTCCTCAAAACGTCCATAGCCAGGTCCAATCTGTGGCCCATTCTGCATCAGAAGTCTACCGTAACTTCAGCAAGGTCTCCACCTACAGAGATATCTCTGACAGCATGCTGACCAGCAGCAAGTCGCAGCTGACCAAAATGAAGGAGTCCCTGGATGTCGTCATGGACTACCTTGTCAACAACACGCCACTTAACTGGCTGGTAGGTCCCTTTTATCCCCGGATGGACCCCACCCCTTCCAAGTCCAAGTCCATTGGGCAGGAAAAGATGCCACCCAAAGAAGTGGAAATGGAGTCGTTAGAGTCTAAAAAGTAGTGTTCTCTAGATCTCCCATCTGAAATCTCCTTGCTCACTCTAAGCTTATTTTCTTTCATTCCTTTACTAGTAAAATGTGTATATATAGTAAGTGGATGCCTACATGGGTGTCACTTGAGAGATTAGTGCAGGTTCCTGCATTATTACACTTTTTGGACCACAGTATCTGGCTCGTGCAGAACACACGAGCTTGCCCCGTATTTTGAAGGGGGCAGGGTTTGTCCAGGGTTTGTAATGTCGCTGCAAGTGGTTTGTATCTGGCTGGTGACAATTGGATGGTGTTTGCATGAACGATGAAATGTAAGCTGTAATGGCTGAGAGTATGACTTAAACTGCTGCTTTTGCCTTAATGTGCGTTTTGGTTGCTACCTTCTAATAACTATACTTTGTATTCTGTTAACTTTGTTCAACGTTTATAATAAATGAGAAAGCATCGAATGTGTCTTGAGTGCTTTTAACTGGTGCTAGTTGGTTTTGGGTTTTGATCTTGGTTTAATTTAACCGTTTGCACAGTTCCATCTACGAGCCCTATCCTATACTGTCTCGATGGGTTTTTTTAAACCTGGGCCACCGTTAATGAGTGTGATGCTTGTCTTGATCAGTTGTCTCGTTTTTAACGCACTACCACGAGTGAGTGTGCCAGTCACTTAAAGCACTTGGGTTTGCGAATGTGGACCAAATTCTGAGACGCTCAAAAGCCTGCAGCATTTTCTCGTCTGTGAAATGGATCCGACTCTTCATGCTTAGTTCTCTTTCGTTCGACAGGTGCCTGACTTCACCATCACAGACCTTGCCACTGAACCAGATGAGTTTGAGGACAGTGAAGTGTCTTATGACCACCTCGATGTACAGTTCGACCAATAAATAACTAGCACTCGTGGCAGATGTGCCTCTTTCCTGGGCATTTTGGGCACCTTTTGGTTAATTTATTTGTGTTTGGGGCATTCCAATAAAATATTTGCAGATAATTCACTTGGTTTGGTTGATCTTGCTGGCCAATTGCGCGAACCACATTTGCCGTCAATGTGAGCGTAAGACTTTAGAGGTCCTGTGTGGATCCCATTACAGAAACTGCTGCTACAAAAGCATTCAAAATTAAGATGGGGTTAAAATTTAGTATGTTGGTGTAAGGATTAGTATAGGCGTAGTACTTCCGTTTGTCCACTGGGTCTTAACAGGATTTAATGCTAAATACTGTTAACTTCATTTCAGAAATTTAAAAGCCACTTGGTCTCCTTTTAATGAAGAAAAGGGGCCTTAAGCCACTTTTCATAAGTCCTGTCATAGCTACCAGATTTGTTCCTGGTCTAACTTTCCTAGGGCTTTGGTGTTACTCTGATAGAGTGGATTAAATTCAACACTTCTAGATGTCACATTGACACATTGTATACCAACTAATTTTGTAAGTCAAAACTTAGACATTCAATCATACGAGTAGGTCTTAATAAATGCCAATTTCATACTGCTGTTAAAGTTACCAGAATCAAAATCACGTCCTGACCCTGCTACTTTAAAGATGGTCTATTTTACTCAAATATCAAACAAATATGAATCTAAATCTAGTTAAAGTTTAGCAAAGGAATATTAATATCACATTTCTAATATTTTTAAAATAGAAAAACTGACATTGAGAATGCCTCAGAGCATTACATTGTCTTCCATCACTTGAGACTAAATTCCCCTCAGTTTATTGCAGGGATGGGGACCCTATTCATTTAGTGCCACGATCCTGCAGATTGGAGCACGTTGATTTCCGCTGTAGTGAGCATAATAAACCAGTTTAGCAGTTGAGGATTTTGAGTGGAACTAACACCAAAACTATCCCTCGGCCACTTGAAGAATTCCGACCAAACAGATTTTTTAAATTTTTAAATAGCAAAACCATGTTTAGAATAATTGTAAACTCCTGCTACCCTGGAGAGACGTCATCTTCCTTTAGCAGGTTTTTGGTTTTTGGTTTTTGGTTGAATCAATTAAGTATCCTTTCAATAAATGTATCTTAACTATTCAGATAGTTTAAAGTAAAATAATCTGTAGATTTCAGTGAGGAGAATTAAGAAGTACAACTGAACGAGAGTAAACAGTTACAAACTGATGGCATAAATTAACGAAACGCATTAATCATCTGTAGAATCATGATCATAAGCCAATGGTGAGGCAACTAATATATTTTCATTATAAACTTATAGCGTGAATAATGCAATCAAAATCATTAACAGGAGGTTTCCACCAATAGCTCTCCGTCAGCTGAGACGGAAAAAAAGTAAATACTTCTGTTTTCATACGGTCCGCCCAATCACCTACGAGCACTTAACCGGAAATACTCATTCACATGCTGAATAAATTCCGGGTCACTGGACTTTCCTTGAAAGGATTTGGCGGTTCTTGTTACTGACAACGGATGGCCTCTTTTTACATTAAGCGAAGAAAAAAGAAAATATGCGGCTGTAAAGTAATAGTATAGGCAATGTGAATATCTATTGCTCTCTATTTTTAGGCGGAACCCAGCAGTTTTCTAAATATGGTGGTTGGTCTTAATTTTTTTCTACTTGAACGACAAAACCGAGTATCTTTTCCGACGTTATGCTACACGCTAGGATTGTGTTGACTTTTGCATAGGCGTCGAGTCGGTCAGCTGTATATTAGCTAGCCAGCAATATTTATTCTATTGGAATAGATACATATGTTGAACAACAATGTCTTACCTTCAAAAAACGAACGGTAAATATTTATGGTGGTCACTTCTGGGTCTTGGGTTTCAACCCGAAGCAGCCGCAGCCTCAATTGGCGTAAACAAAGCCAACATTCGTCACATCGTTCTTGGAATGTAAGTTTTTCGTGTCAGATTTGTTTGAATTGTTTGCGTGCTTTTTAAACCCCATCTATAGGTTTATATGTAGGTAATTTATGTCGCTGATCTGTAGAAGCAAGCTTCCCCCATGTGAATAGTTAGTAGTGCTTTGAAGTACAATAACTCACTTATTTATCTAGGATATATTGTATTGGTTATCTAGGAAAATTGTTAAAATGCGCAGTATATCAAGTTGTAAATCTTCGCAGGCTAGCAATTATTTCAGTAGGAAGTCGGTACTGGATGCTACAAAGGTTAAAAAGTCGCCGTTTAATTCTACAGCAATATGTTTGACAAGCCAAACAAGGATGCCTTCTACATCGTCACGTATTTTTTATTTGGAAAACTGAACCCTACCAGAACCCACGACTTATTCAGGTGAGATTAACACATGCCATGGCCTTTGGTGGTAAGTTAAATGGGTAACATTGTTTTAGAGCGTTGTATTTCTGAAGAGAACTTGTATTCTAATTGCAGGCATTGTTGGCCAGTCTTGGATCGTAAGGCCGATGCTGAGTTTCGGAAAGTAACTTTCGCTTGGCTACGGGATATTGCGGTAAGGCTTTTCTTTGTACCCTATTCTTAGCGAGGGAGGTCGGTTCTGTCGTTTGGCTCTGCTGTGTATCAACTTTGGCCCATCTTTTTTCAGGCTGAGTGTGGAAATGCCTTTCCCAAAGTGGTGGCATCACTGTTCCTTTCGCCTGGAGGTGCCAAATTTATCTACCTTATGCTTCACTTGGCCAAGCATGTAATGCTGCACGAGATCAGGTCTTTCGCCACAGGTACGTGGGCATGTCCAACTCAAAGGCATTTAAAATCAGTTTGTGCCGATGTACCCATTTTTGTATGTCACGTGTACCCCATGTTGCTTTAGATGACACGTGGGTACCGGATGCAGCGGCTCGTGAAGCTCCATCAATGGAGATGGCGATAAAGAGGTTTAAGTTGGTGAAGACCAGGTTTCTCAGAGCTGCGGTGGAGCAGGACTGCGTTGTTCAAGACTACCAGCACCGTGCACAGTGAGTGCATTAGAGCAGGGGAGCTTTCCTCTTGTCCTGCTGTTGGAATGTCGGGGGTACACATGCCTGTGCAGAAAGTATGTTGGCATTAGAATTTTGGATTAAAAATTAAAACTCTTGAGAAAATGGCACTATAGATGGCTATAGATGCTGTAAGGAGCTTCCTGTGTGTGGTTGGTCATGATGCTTGGTTGGGTGTTTCTGCTCAGGTTATGTAGTAGGAAATCCTTTGTCATTGGTGGAAAGGCCATTGTGCCAGGCAGTTGTGACTTTGCTGCATGCACTGAGCCTTTCTCTGAAGTTGGATGACCTACAGATGTCAGGTTTTAAGTTCTATTCTTTAAGTGAATCTAAAATGGACACGAGGAAAAGCGTATGGGCATTAGACTAAGTTGTTGCTGTAGAATGATCATTTCAACATTTATTTTGTGAATTTAATTAATTCTGATACTCTTCATGCTAGGAAGTTTTAATATTCATTAAAATTATAATGAGCAGAGTTGAGGCTTATGGGGCTGAAGGGAGATTGCTTGTGTAAGATTCAATTTCCGTGAATGACTTTTCCCCTGCAGGACACTTGTTAAATCGATAAGGGACTTGAGGGCTGAAGATGCGAAGTACGACGGCTTACTGAAGTACGTTTTGCTACTTGGAATTGGACTAATTCATAATTTAAATTCATTTAATGCCATGTGATGGTGCTTCTCTTTGGACTGAATTGACATTTTCTTTAGACGCCATGAAAAGGAAGATGAGAAAGGGAGTCTTCAAATGGAAAAGATTAAAAAGGTATTTTACAGCTTGTTCAGTAAAGTGTTTAGTTATGCATACAAGCAAACATTTTAATCAGGGAAATACTTGATTTAGTATTGGCTGGTTTAGAATTCCAAAACTCATTGCCCCACAGAGTTCATAATGCATTTACCTCTCCTAAGGTCCGATTGCTGTGGGCTGATGCTAATAAAGTCCTGTCCACGCTGGAGGAGGAGAGGAAGGTTGTAGATTCTGTGGTCAAAGGAAATGTTGACCAGTATGTCTTGGATGGGACTGGGCTCACCCTGAAAATTCCGTTGCCCCTGCTGAAGCGGATTGAGAGATCAACTTCTGTGGTGAGAACAGGGATTGCAGTCTCTGCTGTAAGAATGGGGGTTTTGGGTTAGGGCTAGGTGTCTGGACCCTTGGTATTAAAAATAAGGAGCCTATGTTTATTCGTATAAATGTCCAGTTAGAATTGTTCTTAATTGTCTACATTGATCAGTTTATGTAGATTGCAAAGAGTAATTAACCTGAATGATTAAATCAATGTTGTGATGGCAAGGATTGACTGACTTTGTTATGAATGCCCCCTTGTGGTGTGAGCAAGAACGACATTAAATGGACTTGCGCTCCCTCTGCACCAGTCCAGTGCAGGGAATTTGTATGAGGCAGGTGAACTGAATGTGCTGCGCTTGCTGGAGCTGTTAAATGAAGCCCTCTGGTTCCTGGAGGAAGAGCGTTCCCGGGTGGGCAACCATGCGCTGCCACTGGACCTGAAATGCATGGAGGAGCAGACCCAGCTCATGGGGCGCACCCTAGAGGCCCTCAGACTCACGGTGTAAGCATGGATTTAATGGGCTTTGCAACGTGATCTGTGCCAATGAGTAAATCTATACATAAGTGTGACCGAAGTACTGCCTTCAATTTATAAAATGTCATCTGGAAACGACAAAAGCCATACAACTACTTGTAGTACGGTGCTGCCCAAATGTGAATGCCTTTCCTTTCGCTAACAGGAGAAAATTAGCCAAGGAGGACATCCCTGAAGTAAAGACTTGTGTTCGGAATATGGAAACGGCATGGGACTGTGAATGGGCAGACTGTCTGGCACGTGTCCCACTAACCTCATTCCTAAGCGAGGATCCTGTAAGTGATTTTTGAAGCGGCTCCCAAAACACTGACTGGTGCAGATGTAGGTTTCTCAACTCTTGTTCTTCCCAGGCCTTCAACCTCCTCTCTCCGATGGGACCTCTGTCTTTTGAGCCAGCCACTGAGGCTAGTTTCAAGTCCAGCATCTTCTCGCAGTATCCAGCCAAGTTGCCTGGTCAGTAACTAAATGGTGGTAATGTGTAAAACTCGTCAAATTCTGAAGTGGTCATTTCTGTCAAAGTGCACTTCCTGGAACGGGCTTCTGAACATAATCTGTGTACATTGGTCACTTTATAAATGACTGTAAACTGAATGCTCTCCTCTCCACACTTGTATTAGATTTGCCCAAGGAGCAGCCTGCAGTCCAAGTTGCAGAGACCAGGGGGAATGTTGGTAAAATCCATGACCTTGATAGGTATGCTTGTTAACGAGGAATTGTACAGTGAAGTCACTGAGCTAATTTGTCATGGGAGGCTGATACTCGGTCAGTGGTCTTCATTGTTCTGTCCGTCACAAATCCTCCCTACAGCATCCTTGCCCTTCATTGACTGGAGCGAATAGAAATCTCTACAGGCAGATATGGGGCAGACATCTGTTAACATGCTGGTCTAAACTGAGCTATGTTTCATAGCGTCCTGTAACCCCCGCTTTCGGTTCGTCACAGCTATTGCCGTCCAGCCACGTCAAATGATGACAAACCAGCCTCTGGTTCACTTTCTCCAAAACCCTCCGCTCTATGCAACGTTTCATTGCTGTGCCCTGTAAAGGTAGGCTGCATTCTAGTCTCTACATGGTACTGTATCGGTCACTTTTGGTCCCTTCTAAATGTACCCACTTGCTTCACTGAGGAATTGACTTTAAACGTTAAAATATCTTGTAAACCAATTGCTTGGTACAGTTCATCAATTCAGAGGAAGTCTCTGCTTTCATACCTCTCATCACTTTGTCCTCAGCCCAGTGTAAGGAAGCATGCAGTAGTAAGCGAGGCCCGGCAGAAGATGAGAAAGTCTGTGATCCTGGATCGGGAATTTGACAACCTAGCTAACCAGGTACAGCATGGTCGTAACTTCGGTTCTGATCAAAATGAACGCGTTCCTCCTTGCATATGTGGCATGAGATGAATGCTTCAGTTTATTGAATGAGCACTACCGTTTGGCAGCGACTATTGTAGATGAAGGGAAGGAAGAGGCGCGCGTCCAGGTTGTGCAGTGGGAGGGTGGAACTTGGCCGGTGCTGAGCAGTACGCCGTCTGTTACTAGCCCTCCCTACAGCATACCTGCTCTCTGATGACCGGGGCGAATTGAGGGAAATCGCAACGGACAGATACGGGGCAGACAATGTCGAAGTCGCATACGTTGCAGATCAAGCCCTGAAAAGTAGTACTTCCCCCATGGGAGAAATTGCAATACTACAGCAGAAATTTCTCAAAACATAAATAAAACTCGCAACAAGTTGTACATGCATTCGGGACAATCGTTCGGTAGAATTGTAAAAGGTGCAGAGCAGGTAGTTGTAGGGACCAGTGATCTGGCTCACGGTGCGGCATTATGTAGCGTGATGGCAGGACCTCCAACACTGGGGTGATCAGTCTAGCGCTAAAGGAGCTCCGCATTTCCTCTGTCACGGCGGGGGTGGGAGGCATTGTCCATAATGGCTCGTAGTTGGGAGGCGTTTCTTTTGAATGCCTTTGTCGATGTGCTGAGGATTCTGCCTCTTTTGGGTAGTTTGCAGAAGCCACTGCCTCGAGTCCTGTGGACTGCAGCAAGAGGGCACTGGGGCTAGAGGAGCTGCTCTGCTCTCTGTCAGACCCCTTCTCCACTAGAAAGCAATTGCCCCGCACCCCGGAAAGTCTGAGTGAGTACTGCACGTGTATAATTGGGCATTAAAATCTAGCCTTATATCTTAAGCATGTAAGTAACGCTTGCTAATGGTGAATGTTTGATTCTGATTTGTTAGTTTCAGAGGTAAAAAGCTCATGGAGGCGGGCAGTTGAGGAAGGAGAGGCTGAAAAAGCTCGTCTCTTTGGGAAGTTTGAAGATTCCTTTGGCAGGAGCGTCACCCCAGTGACTGAGCCCAAGGCCTGTCCTAGCCCGGTTATGTCCGATCTGAATAGCGGGATGGTCCTGCCATGTGACTCAAAAGTGGGGCACATCGACACTTCTCTCTTAGGACGGCCAGGGGAATCCCTACACTCCACCCTGTCCTGGGATGCCACACGTAGCCAAAGCGAGGATTTCCTCCAGTTCGACATCGCCCACGAGACCATGCCGGAGCCCCTGGGTGAAGAGAGCCTCCTCAGCTCAAGTGACGGGGCCCAGGATGCTGAGCTCACCGGGGAGGAGGAGGGAGAGCTGGTTCTACCGCAGCTCCTTTCCCACAGCAAGATGTTCGAGATGCAGTGCGGTAGGCTCGGCAAGATCCAAGATGCCTACAGTGAGGTCTCCTTCGTGGACTGCAAGAGAAAGAGCCCCGAGTCCTCGCTACTGCAGTGTGCTGGGGAATGCAGTCCGATGGGTGGAGACTGGGACACCACTAAGAAGGATTTCTCCCTCGATCTGGATACTCTGGGAAGTCCGTCACCTTCTGGCAAGGAACAGTTCAGCCTCCCCAAACTGGTCACCTTTTCTCCCATGGATGACTTAAGTTTGTAAAGTGAATATGTTTGAGAGCTTAGCACTTTTAATGTTTTTTAAACTAAATTAGCCTCTACAGCTTCCTTGCATTTTGTTAAACTACAATGCTTTCTCTGATAGAGCAACTGAAGACTTAACATGCCTTTTCTCATAATTGTAGATGGTCTCTACTGAGTCTTAAGCCTATTAACAGCTCTTTTCCTAAAGAATCTTAACCCCTTACATGAAAATAAAAATGTGCAAATGGTGCTCTGTAGGAGCACTTAGTTTTAACTGGTATAAATGGTGAATTTGTACAGGGTTAACAAGTGTGGTATATACTGTCCTGGGCAGAAATGAAATGGACTGCTGTTTTGTAAATAAGCTTTTGTAAATAAAGCTTGTAAATTAATAAATTTTCCTGGAATTGGACACTCAACCATAATTTGAGAACTTACTGTAATAAAGCATTAATGTCGAAGTGTAACCATGTTGCTTTACGAGGATGAAACGTGGGTATGGCTAAGAAACTTAGCCTTGGTATTAAAGAATTTGCAAGTCACATTAACATTGTTTTATATTTAATACAATACTGAAAGCCTAATCAAAAGTAATGCGCCAAGCGTTTTTTACTCGTAATTTTTAGTATTTCACTGCCTTTAACCAAAGTCCCTACTCTAAAATCAAACTTTCGAGCTTATAAAGTGGGGATGGATAGAATTTAGGATTTCAACAGGATGGTTTATAATGCTGTATTATACAACTTGATTAGCGGCGTATGAAAAGCCTGCGGTTCGGACTCGTCGCTTGACTAATCGCCTAACAAATCCTGTACTAAGGTTTTACAGAATTTAAACCATTTCATACGAGTCAGTTTAAACGGTTTCCTATGGTGAAATGTAAGAAAATCCAGTCTGAGTTTAGTTAAAATTAAAGGAACAAAGTCTAGCACTGTAACCACCTGTAGTGATCCCCACCTACTCGTTGGTAGTTTCCGGAAACCTTCCGCCAATCATGCACCTTGAGCAGTGAATTTTTGCAGGTAAGTAGGCAAAGCCGGGTTTAAAAAAAATATATACTTTAAGTTGTTTAAAGCGTTATCCAGTCCTATGTAGCTCTCGTGGATAATATAACTTATACAAAAGTGACGATCATTACTTTTAACTTGTTAAAATAGAACTCGGGTTTTAAACGGTCAACGGAGTACTGCATTTTCTTTTGCCTCTTTAAAAGCTACACGTGTATTTAATGTTACAAACACTATGTAAATCAGTGACCTTAAAGTATATTATATAAAGCGAGATTCTAAAGAAGCGTTGCGTTCGTAAAACGATAGTGTTTTGACGCTGTGCCTATCCACCTGTTGCATTAATGGACGCTGCATTTCTCTATACTTGAATTAAAGATAGAGGGCACTAAAAACTATCGGAAAACGTGTTAGGTATTCGTTTTCGCACCAGTCCGTCTGGGCGGTTCCATTCTGCCTCCAGCAGCGAACTCGGGAAAAAAAACTCGGAGACCTCACTAAAGTAAGAAAACACAAACATGGCGCCCGCTCTCACAGACAGCTGTAGATAAGGATATCGCTAAACTAAGTTTCCAGGTAACCCTGAAGTACGTTTGTCACACGTTTCCAGTGGAGGGTTTGTAACCTACGACACAGATTGGATATCACTCAAGGCTAAAAGCTGCAAGTTGCCTACATGTCAACAGTCTTTCCTCTATTGGTATAAAAACAGCTGGTAAGTTCTAAGGTTTAGGGGTAGGTTAACGTTGTTAGCTTTGTGCTTCGTTACAGCGGAGAAAATAACCTTATTTTGAGCTAGAGGTTAAACTTTCTATTGTGATGTGATCTGGACCTATCTATCTCTATGAAGTCGTGATGCCCGCGCCGGTGTTCTGTTGCTTTGCTCAGTCGAATTTAACTGAAATTGCAATGCTGCTTTGCTTCACTTTGCTATTACAAAGCCTTTTGTCTATGAAAATGGAAGTTTCGCAGCATTAATGGCCTGTAAGTGAGGACGAAAGTTTAAACGCGACCCGTTTAGCATTCATCACTGTTATTGTTAAGCTAAGGTATCCACTTTTCTTGGGCCTAGATAATTGCAGTCTGCATTGGTTGTCCCTTACTACCGAATTAAGTATTGCAGGTGGTTAAGGTGTGTCTGTACAAAGGTATTATCTTCTACATCAACAATGACCTTGTATTACAGGGTTGGTATGAAAGAAAGTTAGGTGTTAAAGATTAATTTTGTTCATAAAAATGTTAACCCCCTCATAGGAAATGTTAAGTGTTCCGAGCACTTATTACTAAAATTCGATTTAATGAAAAGGCGACGTTAAATTAATTTATTAAATAAAGTTCAGTTACCTAAGAGACGCGTGCAGCTCTCTGCTATACGGCTCATGAAACTGACGTGAATGAAATATATTTGTTGTATTTAACATGTCTTTCCAAACTATTTTATCACTGTGCTTTAAACAGCAGTTTTCGTGATCGGGTGTTAGACAATAATGACACTATAAAGCTTGCTCCTTAGAAGCAATTAAGTCTTTTAAAGTTTGCCAGCTCTTCCCAAAGGACCGTCAGCTGCAAGGTTGAGTAAAATGTCAGCTGTTCTAATTTGATGGTTGCCTGTAAATAGTCAGGGGTTAACCGCGAGTTGATGTTTGGCAAACAAACTTGACGTCTTCAGAATGCAGTGGAAATACGACTTAACTAACTCACTGCAGTTTGTTCAAGCTCTAATATAGTCCTATAGCTCTAAGTAGAATGTTGTTTACTTCCGCTATACCCTTCGTTATTAAATTCTGTCATTGTTATATGAACATATGCAAATTGTGAGTAATGTGTTGAAAGTATTAATACAAGCTCATGTGAATATATAATTAATATGCCATGTAAATATAATTTCTGGAAACCATTTAAAGGTTATATACTAGTGACACAGTAATTTATAAAACAATTTATGATTAGCGTATAAGGTTATTGTGTCAATATTTGCTCATAGTCCTGCCCTCTTGTTTAGCCTGTGACCTTAACAGGGGAATGAAGGGGCTAAACTGTCTGGGTGGTTGAAGCCACAGTAAAGAGGGACTGATGGTTCACATGGCCTTTCAGAGCATTGTATAGTTGTGTATGTGTATTGCTCATTTCATTGCAGGTGTAAACTGCTTTTTGTGGCTTGTTTATTGGCTGCTGGTCCTGGTGCTCGCTTACTTGTGGTCAGGCAGCTCAAAGAATGCTAACAAGGAATGCTTTCCACTCCAGTCTGTATCCCTTCCCTTAATTAGTTTGCTTTAGTTCTTATCATTAAAGGAAATAAAATTTTTTTTTTTTTAAATAACCCTTACCCAATTTGTTTAATGATCATGTTTTTTTGCATGGTGACGTACAAAAATAATCAGTTTCCAGCAGCAGGTTCTGAGTGCATTCACACCACTGGTCCGTCTGGTGCGGTGTGCATGACATTCAGCGAACTCCTCCGGTTTAATTGAATGCGAACGGGTATTTGCGATATCAAGAGCAAATATGACCCGCTTTTTTGTGGAGTTCCAAGTTCTGTCGCTATGTTGATAATGCATGCTGAAGGCAGCCTGCGAGTTCTGGTCGGGGTTCCGCCACTTATGCCGCGAACAGTACCTTGTACATTTACCCTTTGACAACAGTGCTGTTAAATTTTAATCAGTGCGCATGGCTGTTTTAGCTGCTTGTTCCAGGAAGTGCAAGCTCTCGACTTCAGAGAATGACCTTTTTTTTATTTAAAAAAAAAAAGAATTTTCTTTCTATGATGTGGCATCTCACTTGAGCAAGCTAAAAACACTTTCTTAGTGAAGGGACATGTTGATCATGCATAGGAAAGATTATCGTCTTGCATGTTTTTATGCTTGTGGTGGGAACCAATTATTTTTTTGCAGTGATGGTATGTTCTTTAGATTGTATTATGCCAGTCTAGCTTCCACAACCTTTGAGGAATTCCTGTTACAGGCAATTTACATGTTAAATGTGTTTTTAAAGCATATTTCCCATTCTGTGGTTTGTGTGCCCACCACCAAAGCCACAGAAGTAGGGGGAAATAGTTTTTCAAAGGCAGTGACTTTAGTTTTACCATTTGAAACATTTTGTTTAAAACCAACATGTTTTACCAACATGTTTTTCGTATTTCTCAATACGAAAATTAATTAAAACAAAATTTTAAGGGAACTCTAGGCCGTTGATATAATGCAGACGATTACGCCGTTTCTTCCAGGCTTATTGTAGAATGTGCAGAGTGAGTGGATAGGAAGACTGCTACATCTCCAGTCAGCTGAGACTGTATCTGGCCTGCAGTCAGGCCTCTGAGTGGGTCTTGTGACTTGTCCGCAGTACGCGTCATTTCCAGCTTCTTGCAATCTCACCCTTCGGTATCGTCCTGCAAAAAAAAAAAAAAATTCTGTGACCGTAATTTTACATGCTTTTAAATGATCAGTGTTTACGCGCGGCCTAGCTATTTGTTGTGCTCAGCTCAGTTAGTTTAATGCTAATCGGTGCTTATCCATTTTTTTCCCCACGCGTTTATCATCCACTCGAATACGGTGCTCTCCAGAATGTGTACTTAACAGAGATTTGGGCAGAGGTATGGCAGTTGATGGATTTTAATGTCTGAACATGCGCGTGAATGACAAGACATCAGTACTTCAAAAGGGGATGTAGTAATTGCAGGCCTGGCTCATGGAATGACTGGCAGAATTGAGAATATGCGCCTTCATGGAGTGTAAACAGGAAAAATGTGTCATTACAATCAGCGCTGTTGACTTCTCTCACATTAATGACACATGCGACCCCACCCCACATTTCTGTGGAAATGGCTGTCAAACTCGGAGTACTGTCATAGCGATCGCCTGCCCGGGCAGAGCAGCGCCTCGACTGCTGTTTACCGTCAGTTAGAAATGAGCAAACTCTTTATCGGGCCAGGAAAGCCTGTACAGCATGTACAGTTCAGTGCAGGAAGTTGCGCTCCCATTTGTTTAGTTACCTGGTGTCGCTCGAGTGGGTCGTTTGCATCTACTACTTAAATCGCCTATTATTATTATTATTCACACTGCGACGGCAGTGGCGTCGCAGCCTGCGTGTCAATTCAGCTGCCCGTGGCAAACGCTTGGATACGGAGAACTATCTGTGGTGGGGCTGGAGTATGTGAGGAGCTGCTAGACCCCACCGGCATCTCTGAAGGCTTATCTGGTTGTGAAATGGTAAGGGCCAACTTGTGTGGTCTTGTGCGGGTGGCCGGAGTGATTAGGTCTACAGCTGTAGTGAGTTCTATCCTTTGAAAAGAATTGGTGTGAGAATGGCATTTGTGACCTTGTGCACTCCTTTAATTGTGCCTCGTGTGCTGAAATGGCAATGTCTTGCATTGCCGTGTCTATTTACTATCAACAAAATTCGCTTTGTGGTAGATTTCATGTTGTGCCAAGGCCCGGCTAGACAATGAGCCGTTTGTAGGGAAAGTATAGTGACTGATGTTCGTTCTGTATATTCAAGACACACCTCTTCAGTATCGATTACTGGCCCTGGGATAATTTTCAGTGTTATGTACAATGCTGATATCTGATGCTACAAATCCCTACTGTCAATGTTAATTTGGGTATCCATGTAACGCATATGTGTGTGATGATATAGCACACAAAATATTTATGATGTGTATTTTAAAATGCAAAACTGAAAGCTTTTATTCAGGCAGGATTTGAGGGGACTTAGTTAACAGGTTGGTGCCTTTAAGAGACTGAGTATTTAATGGTAATTGCACAGTACATAGAATGTACTCCGCTTAATGTTTTTCTGTTTGCTCTTGCGTTTTATGGTATCTGAGCACAGTGTTTTCTATACACAGCGACTCATTTGCGATTTGCTGGTAATTGCAGAATAGGCTTTTAGCTACGGGTTTTGTCATGGAGTTTTGGTTTGGGTATGGACATCCTGTTTGTCAGACAAAGAAAGATGGGTGACTGATTACAAACATTCTAGATATTGATTGTTGAAGTAATCTTGCTATCAGTTGACTAAGACTATGACTCAGCTGATCAAACGTCGCTGGGTTGTTTTAATGTGGCCTTTTACTTTAGGTAGGCTACTACATCTCAGCGGTTTGGAGGAGCAGAAATCCCTCTCTCAGGATGTCAGTTGTGCAATTCAGCAACCCCCGTCCAGCATAATTTCTGCAGCTTTGCTTGTGTGGGTGTCATTGGTTCTCCGTTTCTGGGGGGCTTTATTAAGCTCTTCTTATCCATAGCAGTAAGCGATAAGGCACTCGAGGGGGCTTGTGTTGTGTTCGTTTGCATGGATGTGATGTGGCTTAGGCGTAATGCAAACTGACCAACAGAGATATGGGACTGGAACTATCCATGGAAAAGGAAACCCCAAAGTGAAGTGAGAGAAGTCGTATGGATATGGATTACTTTGCTGAGAAGAATGGTTGGTATTTCGAGTTCTAATCTCCACTCAGCAGAAATGATGCGAGAAGGTCTGGCAGGACATGTTAGGTGGGACTTTGGAAACCGTAACGATTTGATATTTGATTTATGTGTGGCGCGTGATGTTGACTTTGTCCACACGGTCCAGGCAGGAGCTGTCAAAAAAGTACATTTTTTCATTTTCAAAGTCAGTGGTTTGTGGTTCTTCACCATTAGCATTTTCCATGGTACCTCTACCTGAAGTACATGGCCTGACAGTTTTGATTTGGAACCCCGATGTAGCCTGTGCCAGGCCAAGGCCTCGGATGCGGTGTTAGCTTATTATTGGCTGCCGTCTGTCAGTCTTCATGGGGGACAGACCTGTTGATTCTGCCGCTCTGGTTATACCTCGCCAGCCGTCAGAAGCCCTCTCTCAAACACCAGTGTTCGATCGTTCCTCAGCGTCTTCTTTAGAGAGAAATACCACTGCTAGCCCCGTGTTGCTGCAGTTCGAACGAGAGTGACGTTCTTTTACCTAAACTTAAGGTACTGATGACAGTTTTTTTAAATTCTGGCGTCATACCAGCGCCCCTTAACATTTGCAAACTGTACTCCAATAAATCATTTCAAAACCAGCGACTTGAGGAGACGTTTATGTAAAGACAGAATTCAAATTCAGTTGTTTATAATTTAAAAAAAGAGTTCTTTTCCTCCGATCACTGCCGAGTGTGTCTCAGTTTAAGGTGCTCCTTCTCACGCCTGATGCAAAGCCTGCTGCCACATGTTCCAGCAGCGTGTGAGTGACTGAGAGTGTGAGTCACGTTCAGCCATTGTTTTTTCCCCACTCCCCGCACGGCTGGGCCTGCCTGAACCGCTGCCGGCCTGCTGGGATAATGGAGATGAGTGGTGCTGAGCGCTGAATGAACCAGGAGCTGCCCTGCGTCCAGCTCTCCGTGGACCTCATCCCCCCCCCCCCCCCCGGTGACCCAGCGTAAAGGGCCTTTGTGTGGCAGGGATGAGATCACTGTCTGGAGGG
Organism: Hiodon alosoides; assembly: GCA_025775065.1. NCBI lineage: Eukaryota > Metazoa > Chordata > Actinopteri > Hiodontiformes > Hiodontidae > Hiodon > Hiodon alosoides. The sequence continues at coordinate 5,954 of JAOYSI010074270.1, read as the reverse complement.
AGAATGTTGTGGAGCGGTGGGTGGGGGTGGTTTAGTGTTTTTTTTTCAACACAAGATCTGTGTTGTCGGCATCTCCGGTTGACAAAAGTGTTTAAATAACCATACGGCGGTAACTGCATTCAAAAACGAAACAAAAATTTTCCTTTCTTTCCAAAGTGCAACAGGCAAAATAGTTCTTGTACGTAAGAAGGGAGTGTTTCCTGAACTAGTCATAATGGCCTTCAGGCGTCCTTACTTGTGTTGCGTATTGCAAGCTTCGTCAAGTTGAGCGGAACTGCAGCCAATAAATGTGACCGTAGCATTCCAGAGACAAAAGGTGGAGTCATCCGCTTGCACGTGAAAGAAATGTCAAAAGGAAAGCCTTGAGCAAGAAACAAATTAAGGATGCCCTTGAGTGGCGATGACCAGAGGTTGGAATTCCAGACCCAACGGCATATACGGTATTCAGTCCAGGACAGAATGTCCGGTCCTTTGCAGAGGATTGCAGTCACGCCCCAAAAAGGCGCGGGTGGGCTGTGGGGCCCTCGGCCTTTGTTCTCCCCAGGGTGGGTGTGGGGTGTTCACCTTCGAAGGAGTTAAGTGTGGACACGCCCACTGTGTGGTCGGCGTGTCGGAAAGAGCTTAGAAACGCAGGAGCTGTGTTGACCCACGGAGGATGAACCCAGAGAGAGCGCAGTACAAAGCTGGATGAATATAAAACTGAGACTCAAAGCTCCGGGTCCATTTTGGCTCAGTTGTGTTCTGAGAAAGAATTATGTGTGGTTGCTGGTCATATTTCAGCCGAGAGCTCTGTAGATGTCTGGTTTATAACAACTTGCGTTCATATTTTGTGAACTGTCTGCAAAATTGTCTTTCTGTAACCTATAACTTTCAGCCTGGACGTATTTTACATGTGAATAGCAGTGTTGGCCATCTATTGTATATTAAGAAGGCCAGGTTTTTTTTTTTTTTTAAATAAGCGTTTCATACTTAATTGTAACAGTTCTATCAGAGCGCGTGCGGATTATGAGCTATTGCAAGCCGTGAGATGTCAGCCCTTCTAGGAGTCATGTGACTCCGCTGCAGCCAAGCAGCTCTGCAGTGAGCTGACGCATTTATTACACTCTACGTATCTGGTTCCCATGTGTGTTGTGTGTCATTTGGGTGTGCGCACATTACCAGCGTGACAATGGACAACCACAGCACCTAGTTTGTACCCTGACTGATTCAACGGGTCTGTGATGCTGCTTTAGGACAAAGGTCAAATATGCTTTTAGTAAATATACAGATTGTTTTTTATGAATCCATTGCATTCGGCACTGCAGCGCCAGTTAAGAGCACATTTGTACTGTTCCATTACGTTAGTCACTGAATTTTCCAACGTTTCGTGCCCACCCGGCTTCGATTTACCAGAACGCCTTCTCGTCAGCACACATCTCAGACCATAAGACTGAAATGCAGGGCTCATATACAGATCTGTTTGCAATTAACTTTCTGTTTAAATACCTTTTTGTTTAATCCCATTTCTATTCTATGGTACATTCATTGTTTCAAACAAAACAAATCTTTCCCGTCCATTTATTTGAATTGACTGATAAATGGCGTCTGGCTTCATACTGTTTATGTCCTGTCTGGAAGCCCTGTGGAGCGTGCTCAGATAAATTGTCAATGTGTCGCTTCTGTTAGCTTGTGAGGGATCGAGCGGCACCCATGGCTGAAGTTGCCACGTTGGCACATTGTCAGGGCAGAGAGGTGTATACCTGCCCTGTCGATGGTATAGAGAACTTCGCTTTCCCTCCCCTTCCGTTGCAGCACCTGCTTTCTGAGAGGCCGAGCTGCCTGTCTGTTTTAAAGAGGGGGCCGTGCGCCTTTCAAACGCTGCCCACCTTTCCATTCCAGTTCCCCCTCAGCCTGTCGCTAATTTAATCTGACGCCCGATGCTTCTGCCAGTCTCCCTTTCAGTCCCTGAAGAGGCACGGTCCCATCTCTCCAGCCTCTCAGGACAGGATGTGAACGGCCTCAGCCGCCAATGGGACGGCCATTAGCAAGGCACTTAGCATGGTGGATGGGGCTTTTTTGCCGCCTTTCCTCCCCTTCCCAATGTTCGTCCCTCCTCTCTCTGGGTTTATGCTGGACTCTCTCTCACGGTCCCACTGTAGCCTGGCTCATAGCATGATTGCTGCTGGCTCTTTTGTTCGAGAGGGCTTTTCTCAGACCAGAGGGAGCCTGCTTCAGGTGATCAGCCTGTGGCCCAGACTATAGACTACAGTCTTGCAGTGTCAAGATCCAAGTTGTTTCCTGGGTAACAATAAAAAAAAAATGGACGTAAAGTATTTGCATGGTTGAATTGATGTAGCTGTGATTAAACTTAAGGGGTTTAATTAAAAAAAAAATGAAACGATAGATTAAGATCTGGAGGTTGAGACTAGATGAGGCAGAAGCATGGTTGTCAAGGAATTCCGGTGTGTGTTTATTTGTTTGGAAACGTTCATGTGCAGACACCACTACAGACATCTGTGACGCAGCAGGTATTTCTGGCGATGTATTTTAAGTAATACAGTTTTTAAATGCTCTATTTTATTCAGCACTTTGAATGTGTGAAAACTGTCTCTGCTGTGTTTGTTCATCCCCCAGAATATCTGATGTATTTTTTCTGTGGAAATGATCTTCTAGCTAAGGCACCAGACCAGACTTGTTGAATTACAGCTGGTGACTTCCCATTTGGAATGCGTCCTGGCTGCGCTCCATGTAAGAATCTGTCAGTGCCCTGTGAGGCTCTGCTTTCTTATCTAATTAATCTGATGGGTTGTACGTGGGCTTTCTCTTTTCTTTTTTTTTGTCCCCCCCAACGCCTCAAAGCAGGTGTCTTTTCCAATACTTCCTGGGTATAGGTGCCACAAGGCACTCGCCTCTCTCCCATCAGAAGTCGTCTGTCTGCGTGAGCTGGCCCGTTTTTGATTCGGAGGCGCTGGTCAAACCCAACGATGCTGCAGGCAGAGATTAGATCAGGTGATCGAGAGCTCGTTTGGTCCGTGGTGGCGGTGATGTGTGGGCACCAAGGAGACGGTGACGGTCTTACACAGCAAAGTGATTTGTCTTGTTTGTGGGAGATCCCAGGTATTTCCCCACTGCCTGTCCCTCTAGCTCCATGACCCAGAGAGACACGCGGAGGTGCGGATCAACGTGCTGCGTGTCTTTACACGTGGCTGTAGTCGGTCCTTGTGACTGAACACGAAATGGGAAAAACCTTGCTTAATTTGAAATGTGTTATGCTCACAAAAAGCCCCATGTCTTTGGGGGATGAAAGTGTCTACAGAGCGGGAATGATGAGAGTTTTTTGAATAAAAGTGGCAGGTTTGTTATTTTAAAAACTTTCACGTTGTTGGGGTTTGGACTGGAATGTCTGAGGCTGTGGGTTTGGCTCTGAGAACCAGACACTCTTCTATCCAAGCTTTTTTTAGAGTAAATGGACGGGGTTTTTTTAGTTTTTTTTTTTTTCCCCCGGTCACAAAATATTTTGTTTGAAATTTTCCTTTGACACTGCAGGTTCTGTTTCCTGTTCAGTTTTAAAGACAAGGTATTTTACATAAGTTTTCTCCTATCATGAAATGCTCATATAATTAAAATGTCTTATGTCGCTGTAGTCATGGTTACCATGCCAGTGTGCTCCATAAAAATATACATTTTTAGGACCCCTAACGACACCGTTGTCTGTTTTAAACTGCTGTCATATTAATAAGCTAGGTGCCTATGAAAACTAATGAAAGAAAACTGCCTCTGCAGAGTGTTTCCCTTTCACCCACAGGAAGCAAGGTCAATGCTAACTGACGTTAGAAATACAGTTGTTGGTGTTGGTGGAGAATGTTCAAAAGCTTCTCCAGTTTGTGAGACTGGTGACTCTGGATTGGGTTGAATGAAAGGGGGAGACTGGTCAAATGTCCTGGCTCAGCACAAAGTTGAATGGGGGAGGAATCTTTTAAGGAAATATTTGTATTTGTTTTATTGCTGCTTGCCGAACGGAGAGTTGTGTTTTTTTTTTCTTCTTCTGACATGGTCTCATTTGCTCCACAGGGTCTGTGCGTTGTTCTGGGTAAGAGGGGGCCCATATAGCAAAGGTTTTCTTTAAAGGAGAAAGAAAGACAGCCTCTCTGTTGGGCGGCTGAGATAAGGATGAAGGATCCGAATGTGAGTCCATGCCTGTCTGACGCACTGGGGCAGGGGGTCAGGGGCTGGCCTAGTCACTCTCAGTAACCGGAAACCACAGAGAACCCGGCGGTGGGCGGAGTCGGGCCTTTATCCGTCCTTTGTGTGGGACAAGGAAGCTGGCCGGGTTACGTGCCTGGTGTTGCGTTCTTCAAGGACAAACCCAGATGCTTTGCCTGGAATATAGTGAGGCATGAAAAGATATGACCGTGGTGGTTTCCCCCCCCCCCAGGATGAGCTTTTAGCTGCACTGCAGGAAAGGTAAGATACTCAGGAATGTAGTCTGAGTCCACCAGTCTTTTCTGGCCATAAGACTGTGTGGATATCAGAGGTGTCGTTAACTCTGGCCCGCTTAAAAAGTAACCCGACCTCTGCACCTTCTTTCATATGTAAATAATATTTTTCCGTTTGTGATTTGATCCCCGCCCCATGTTGCTGTGCTGGTTGTTCAGAAAGCGGTGGTGATTGTGCATGTCGAGTGGCCATGTTCTCCCCCCCCCGCCCTGCTGAAGAGTTTCATCTTCATTAGTCGCTCCAGTCCAACAAAACAGATACTGTACCCAGATATAGTGAGCGCTTAGCCACCCCAACACAACCCCTCCCCTTTGCCTGTTTACACCATGTTTCCATCTGTGCAAAAAGGGCATTTCCCGTGCACTGCCGCGGATAGACGATACCGGTCTCTGTTTTATCTCCTTTAAGACCTTGTCGACGATGGCACTGATTAAAAAGAAGTTGATGCAATGAGACTTCACTGCGATATTGCCGATGCAGGAACCATGGCGACGGCACCGCGGCAGGACGCCCCATCGTAGCCTTCCTCCTGAACCCTGCTGCTGTGCAGTAGATGCAGGCCATTCTGTGGTTTTTGCTGCCGTGGAAAGTACGGCCGATACCTGAAACTTGGCTGGACTGATTCCAAGGTGATGCTCCCTGTGCAGTGAGCTGGGAGGGACTTTTTGGGTGCTTCTCTGCTATGTGAGCATTGGAATAGTACTGAGGAACCCGATATGATAGGTTTGCACCGTGTGTGTGTGCTATTGTTGATAAAGTATAGAACTTTATGTGCGAGAAAAGTACTTAATATGCATGAATGAGCGGGTAACCTGTAATATGTTAATTTCTGCAAGTGTGTTTGCAGTTCATTCAACAGTTACTGCAGCATGGAAATGTGATATCCCCCACATTACGTTGTCTCGGAGGGGAGCAGTCAGGTTCATCGAGGGTGTAGCTGTGAAAATAAAGATGAGAGGCACGTCTGTCGAAGTCTAACCCCTTCCAGTATCTTCTGGTCCCCCGTTTAAGAGGCCTCCTGCCACACGATGTCTGGTGACCACCCCCCGGCTTCAACGTGTGAGCGCATTTGCAGATGTGTTTGTAACAGGACACCCCCTACAGGGCGCACTCTGGGGTGTTCCTGCTTTGTTGGTGGAAACCTTTAGAAGATGTCCCCTTGGGCTCTCTCGCTCGCCCCATGGGAGGAACTCCATTGTTGAAGATGTAAACTAGGTTTTGCAAATGACACACGTTTACACTGAATTTTCTAAAAATTCTCTAAGGAAAACCAAACACTAGCAGGGAGATTCCATCCGCTCGTTTTTATGGCCTGCCACTTGATTTTCCCTCGCTGAAATAGCATTGCCTCTTTGGCTTGTTTTTCACTATTACTGTGTCAACTTGGCAGCAGTGATCCTCACTGAGCCGTGTGTGTGTGTGTGTGTGTGTGTGTGTGTGTGTGTGTGTGTGTGTGTGTGTGTGTGTGTGTGTGTGTG